>VZTO01015027.1:0-92356 GCA_013400615.1 Syrrhaptes paradoxus
ACGATTCTATGAAGCCGCCGGGGCGGGGTGAGGCCGCGCCGGGCGGGTACCGGGAGCGGTGCGGCCGCTCCTCCCTGCCGCCGTGGCAGTTCCCTGAGAAGAACCAACAGGTGGGGACCAGGGAGCCCGCGGCCGCCCCCCTCCCCGCGCCCTCTCCCCGGCCGGGCCCGGCCTCCCTCAGCAGGACGGGGGGGGAAGCGGGACCCCGCGGACACCGCCTCAGCGCCCGCCGCCCCTCACGGCCCTCCCCACCGTGAAACCGCTCTTCAGCCGGGCGGCGGCCGCCTCACCCCGTGTACGTGGAAGCCCTCGGCGCCGCCGTCGGGGACCTCGGAGCTCGAGCCCAGCCCCATGCCCACCGCCGCGGGACCGGACGGGACGGGACCAGGCGCTCAGGCGGTGACGGCGGCAGCACCAAGCATCGCCCTCCCGCCTCTCCCTTAGCCGAGGGCGTCGCAGACCTGAGTAATCGAGCACCGAGAGCTGTACGCCCGAGTGGCGGAGGGGAACAGGAGTTCCGCTCGACTGCGCTCCCTGCCGACCTGGCTGTGCCCGAGCCGCGGGGGCTATCCAGGGTCTCCCAGGGCGGGAAGCAGCCGAAGGGCTGCGGCGGGAGCGCTGAGGAGAAGCGGGGCTGAGGGGGGCGCGGGGGTTGTCAGGGCTCGGCCGGCCCGTAGAGGGTCTGTGACAGCCCTGAGGCCGGCTGCGGCCCCCCACGGCTCCTCGGAGGGAGGCAGAGAGAGAGGCGGTGCTGCCGGCGAGGGGAGGCCGGCGGTCGGGTGGTCCCTCGCTCTCGCTCGGCCCCTGAGCTGGAATATTTCCACCGGCTGAGGCGATTTGCAGCCTTAGAGCTGAAGAAGCAAATCAATGGTCCAGTGTTGCTGTTTTTCAAGGCGTAGGGAGCCTTGTGGTTGGGTTATTAAGTGGTGATATTTAAATTCCACCGAAATTTCCTGTCTGATCCATTCTGGTTTGCTCAGCGTGAATTCTGATTCTACCTTTAACTCATTAATGGAAAAGTTCTGCAAGTTTTTAGAGTTATAGTAATAATTTGAAGCGTTATTATGTTAATATAGTTGAAAGTGCCAGTTATATTTCCTGCATGAGTACTTTCATTCCTGGATAAAAGCATCCATTTTAGTAAAACTCCTTAGTTACTGCTCCCACCTCTGAGACGTCATTTTTCCAAAGGATCCATCGACATAATTTCTGTGGTTCAAGTGCAATGCATAAAGACAGAAGGGAAAAAAAAGCTGCTTTTTCCATCCTCTGACTTTGCTTCCAAGTAAAACTCTTTAATTCTCTATTTCTTCAAAATCTGTTTATGCTTGAAAGCCATACATACTGGCTCATTTTTTTGTCCAAAGACCAGGATATTCTCAGAAGCCTTATAAAGTCTCTTTTTTTCCAGTTTTATCTCTAAGCTGTGATTGCAGATCTGTGTATTGTATTCATTAAGCATATGGTAGAAGTGCACATAAGAAAAAATAAAATTGTGTGAAACATTTTTCCGTGTTTTGTGCTACGTATTTGGGAGCCTTATAATTATTTTTTTTCTTAAATTCCTTTTCTTCAGATCGTCTTTTCTAACAGGTGTGTCAATGAAGAACTGCCATGTAATCGTATTTCTACAAATAACAGAAGTAAGAAATCTTTGTTCAGATATACAAAAGGTAGATGCCAGAGAAGAGAGTCTAATCCCATTGTATAAAACAAGTGCCAAGGAAATATAAGACCAAAGGAAAAAAACTTCAGGAATTATTTGCATTTGTGTTTCCTGTGGAAGACAGTGAGGAGGTTCCCATTCTCAAACCTTTCTGTGTAGGGAACTCATGAGATGGCTGCAGGGGACTAGAAAGTATCAAATATCCTATTGATAAAAAAATTCTAGTAGAGAACTGAAGGGGAGGACTGTAAGTCAACAAAGTAATAGAAGCTATAATAAATTGTAGTTTTAGTGAGTACATATTCTTGGGAAGAGTCAACGTGGCTGTGATAAAAAGGGATGTCCTGTCTCAAACGTTTGTTCGAGTTCCTAAAGGTGTTAACAAACATACAGAAAGCAGGGATCTGGTTGCTTAGATTTCAAAAAGTCGCTTATCAAAGCGTTATCAAGGGCTTTTAGGGAAACTCAGCAGCAATACAGTAAGATATCTTTATTTAGATGAGCAGTTAAAAAATAAGAAATAGATGATGGGAGTGAGTGATCGCTGCTTGGAAAGATCATCCAAAGAGTTAGCAAAAAAAAAAACCCAAAAAAACCAAATCCAGAACAGTTAGACCCTGCTTTTCTTCATATTCTGAAAGTCCCAGAAAAAAGAGATAAGCAGTGACATGACAAAGAGTACTGATTTTGTAGAAATATTCGGAATAGTAAAACTAAGGAGCAATTGCAGAGCTGCAGAAGGATCTCGGAATATTAGATGGGCAATAAAACCACAGGTATGATTAAGTGTAGATAAACATAAAATTATAAGTGTGGGGGAAACTCCTGACTAATCCACGTGGAAAATAGGGGGCTCTGAGCTGTCCGGCAACAGTCTGAAGTGAGATCTAGAGTTTACAAAGTGTCATTTCAGGAATCAGCAATAACCAAGAATCAAGCCCATTATTAAGAACTATCAGATCAGGAAAACAGCAGAGACTAAGAAAGAGAACATTGTTGAATTACTGTATAAACTCATAGCTTTCCCACATCTTGTCTTTCCATAAAAAAAAATAAAAAAAAAAAAAAGCAGAAATGGGAGAGCTTGAAAAAGGGCAGCAGCAGTGATTAAAGGTGCCACTAGTTACCACAGAGGGAATGATTGACTAAACCAGGGCTCTTCATTTGCAAGAGAGAAAATTGAATAGAGAATGTACTAAAAAATCATTTGCACTATGGAGAGGGTTGTCAGGAATTGAGCGTTTGCTCTCTTTTCAATTTAATATCAAGGGAACTGTTGAAACTATGAGGGCACACATTCAAAGTAAGCAAAAGGAGGTGGTTTTCCCTGTAACAGTTACTCAAGTCCTGCAGCTCTCTGCCACAGGAGACTGTGAAGCCAAGAGTTCATTTAAACTCAAGGAGGTGGTGGGCAAGTTCACTGAAGAAAAATCTGGGGAGGGCCAGTAAGTACATTTATCCAGGTTTAATTAGGAATTGTAAAATGAAACAAATCTGGGATCAATGTAGGTATGTTTTAGATAATGTTTTGTCTACGTTGCTAAATATCACAGTACCAAAAATAGTGTGACTGTCGCTTGAATTAGTGAAAAAAATATAATCTGCCCAGGACTACTTCTTTGCAACATATCTTTGTTTATTTAGAAAAATAATTTAGTTCATGTTTATTCAGCATTGAAGCAGTGCTTGTGCGTTCAACTTGTCAACTTACACGAAGCTCAGAGACTTCAGCAAATTATTAAACAACAGCATTGCATAGCACAACTCGTAGTGATTATATTCTGGTACTCTCATGAAGAGCAATCAAGTTTTATTTTCGTGTAAACTACCTTGAAGATGATTCTGTGCTACACTAAATATTTATTCTGAATAGTTGCGTGGGTGTTTGTAGAACCTCAGCACAAGAGTATTGCAGACAGTAGAGGAGAACACAATCTAGTAGCTATTTCTTCTATTAGCAGTAATAAATTTTAGGAATTTTAAATTAGTTTTCAGTGTGCCTTTGTGCAAAAAATAATTCATTTTTAAAAGATGTAATTTCTAAAGGAGAAAAGCTTGTTATTTCACTTTCCAGTCTGGCAAATGCTGAACAATTTGTATTTCAGCAACACAATCTGAGAAACTGCCCACGTGGGTGTTTCAAGGATTAGGAAGCTTGTTTTGTTTTACTGGTTTTATCATTACACGATTTTTAAATTTAACATATTTAGCACATTTTTCTTCAAATATTTGGGTCTAGATTGTGAAGCTGTTTTAGAGCTGGAAAACAAAAGAAACAGGAAAAATGCAGGGACTAATGAATTATATTATTCAGGAATGTTTTTACAGCTAATGGATAAAAATGATGAAGGACTGAATGCTGAAGACCCCTCCTGGGTCTCTAGAGGTCGTGCATAAGTGGTATTTCATCCATAACAAGGCAGACATTCTCACTATTTAAAAAGTAAAATGAGATCATCAGACTTTTAGCCAAATATAAGAAAATATAAATATGCAAAACCAAACATATCCTGTACCTAGAATTATAATTGTCTAGATTACATTTCCTGTTTACTGTAAAACCTGGGAAAATTCATTGTTTTGTGGTTTTTTTAGTGGATATTTCTACTTTAATCCAAACCTCTTTTTCTGATGAGGAAGAATTGCTTTGGGTTTTTTTCTACAACAGGAAAATAAAATAGTGGTTGAGGGCAATACTGTTTCGTCAGGTCTACTTACATTTGGTTGTTACTTTGGAATTACTTTGATGTAATTATAAGCCAGAGGCAAGAAGTCTGGAATTAAAAAGCCTTCTGAACAGGTCTTACAGATTACTCCAGAAGCAAATCCTGACCTACTGAGGAAGAGTTTCAAGGAGTTTAAGAAGAGTTTCAAGCCGCTTCTTCCTGTATATCTGTCCATGATTCTTCTTCCCTCATTAATATATTATACAAGAAACAGTCCTAATTTAAAAGTTTCTGAAAATATTCAGGGAGGACTATCCGGTCACATCTCTGACATTGCACAAAGGTTACCCACCTGCACATTGATGTAGCCAAAACTGGCAACTCCTTAACCGGTGGATGAAAATTGTTGTGAAGCTTCATAATAAATACTTTTTGAAACCTTGCTTTTTATATTTTATTCAGTTAATTGTGTATTGGACAGGGGAAAAAAGGATTGTATTGATAATGATTTATTTTGAGTCAGATATATTTTAGATGCACCTTCAAACATATGCTTCTGGATACAGAGATAAATGACGTGGTCTGACGAATTACCCATTTCACATCACACATCCCTTTGTACAGCTCAGCAGTTCTCATCCTGAAAGAAAAGCTTCATCCTGTAGCAACAAAAAGAAGAGGAAAAGGTGAAGTCATTTGTCCCCGTATCCTCATTTATTGATGATTAAGGCCACTGTAGTATATTTATTAAGAAACTGCACATTAAATTAAGATTTTGCCAGTCTTCAGGATAGTGTATCCATAAACTTTCTACTTAAGTAATAAAAGGATTTCTGCTCTTGTTATCCTAACTTGTTGCCAAATGATTATAAGGTAGGAATATTTACGGGTTTATTAGTGTGTCAATCAACTCAAACTCAGCTGTGGAAGAGAAGTAACGTAGGAAAAAAGATAATGAAAAATTAAATGCTCTGTGTGCATTGGAAGGAGTCTTCTCTAGTCCTGCTTAATGTGTTTAAAACCGTCCCTGCCCAGAAGAGGAGCATGTGCTTTACATTAGCACATACTTAAGTTAACAATGTGCTTAATACTGTCCTGAATAGAGATGTTATGTTAAATTGCTGCTATAAAGAAGAAAGGAAAGCTTGGCGTTTGCACTGCAAAAATAAATCTGAGGCTTTCGTTTCTAGAAACATAGTCAATAAATAAGGATATATGTACACTGAACCATGTCATGCCAAAGATCCATCTAGCCAATACCCTAATGACAATGGGTGATAGTAGATGCTCAGGAAAAGCACGTAAGAGCAGAGCATATATAAAGCTGCACAATAAAAATGCACAGTGAACCCTCCCAGTGTCTGGAAGTCAGTTTGTGCTTTAGGACCTCCCTGGAAGATGACTGTATCCTCAATTTTGTGCTCAGTAGCTCCTGATGGATCTCATCAAGTCCATCCAAATCTCCTTGTTTGCTTGTACAGTCCTGGCATCTTTCCCCACCATCCATCCTGTCTCTGACAACCTCCCTTATCCTTCCCATCACTCCTAAAATAATCTACCCACCCAGAAAATGCTGCCGTCATCAAAATATTTAATTCTGGTGCACTGAGAACAAGAACAAAAAGGCTATATATTAATTAACTAAACAGTGCTAGATCACTAATTCACTAAAGAATAGTAGAACACCAATTAACTAAACAGTGCTAGAATACCAACTCAGAGATTGTCCTGCTTTTTCTCTACAGGTAGATGTTAGCAGAGTCTAGCCAAAGTGTTTTGCATGAGCCCACGGTTTGGAAAGTTGGTATGAGCAAGAGACCATTCTCCATAGGCAGCATGAATGAGACCTCTGTGGTTCAGAGTATAAAAGAGTTTTGCCATATGGACACAGACAGGGCCACTTGAATTGGCTTTGTGGTGTGAAGGCTGTCCCATTTTGTTTACTGGTAAAGACTTGGGAGCACAGAAATTCTTTTTTACCTACACTTGTGAGAAATCCTGAGATGGTATTCAAGGCCAGGCTGGATGAGGCTTTGAGAAACCTGGTCTAGAGGAGGGTGTCCCTGCCCATGGCAGGGGGTTGGAACTTGATGATCTTTAAGGTCCTTTCCAACCCAAACCATTCTATGATTCTATGATTCTATGGCTCTGGCTTGAGATGGTCCTTCAGAGAGGAAGAGTCCTGGACTCCAATTCCTGGACCATTCATGTTCTGCAGGGTTCAGGGCCTCTGAGATTTAGTAGGTGAGATGCTGTGTTTTGGATGGCAGCTGTAGACTTTGGCATCTCAAGTGAAGCTTCACAATTTGAGCTTCATGGTAATGCCGTGATACCAAAAGCTCATCAGTTTTCTCATTGCTATTGCCGCCAATCTCCATGGTTTTTTCATTTCCTTCCCTTACAGTTAAAGTTCTAACTCATAAATTCAAGTTTTTTCACCCTGGCAAGTGCTTGTTCATGGAAGAGCTTCCCAGTCCCCACGCTTGAACTCCCTTCTCTCTGTTCACATAGGTCCCATAGGTTCACCTCTTCCACAAACTGTATATATAGAGCCCAGAGCAAAACACAGGCAGTCCCTCAAGAACTCTACGCTAAAACAATGTCTGAAGTGGAGGAATTCTGAAAACAGCTGTAATTCATTATCCTCAGTGTAATGTATTTCTCCTTTGGGCATTACAACACAGCCCAACATCTAAGCCACTCGGCTGCAAAATGAGTGTGATACCGTGCACATTGCTGCGGAGTACAGATTAGGGACAAACAATTACTCAAGCTAAATGGCATGATGTCCGAAAGGAGAATAAACAAACTGCAATGTTCTTCGACGAAAGTGTGTGTAAGGAACACATAAAATCTTTGGAAAAATAAAGTAGCAATAGAAAATGAGGGAGTTTGCCAGGTCTAACGAGGATGATGAATGTAGTGAAATTGAGCGAAGAGACTGTTTGGCTAGGAGGCCACTTTCGGACCTCCTAGCCAAAACTAACTGGAAGCTAAAAATGATCTATGATGTAAGGGGTAAAAAGTGTTCGATGACTTAAAGAAGGTCTCAGTGCTGAAATATGACGCTGAACTTTTGATGGCTTCTAGTAAAATAGAAAAGATGTGTTAAAGAGGACTGTTGGGATGATATGGAAAAGGTTTTGGTCCTACTGTACCCATTCCATGGACAGTGGGTCCCAGGAGCATACCTGGGTGGAAGAGCCTTGCTATCTTCTCTGTTTCATTTCTTTAATTCTTCCTTTTTTACTTTACAACTGGTCTCTGGCTGCCGTTAAAGTTGAAGGAGAGTATTACTGCTCACCTGTTGATGGCCTGTGTGTCCCAAGGAGATTTCCCCTGATCTTGGAAATGGGTCTCTGGGTTTCCGTCAGCTACAGGCATTTCTTGTTCATCACTAGATATGCAAAGCAGGGCTGCATTTTACATTTAACTGAAGAACCTCTGCATCTGCTGTGCTCCCAGACAGATGCCTTAAACCATTAAAGGAAACCATTAAAGGGATATAAACCATCATGCTCCACAGTTATCAAATGGTTAGGGGACTGCATTTAATGGGGATATAAAAAGGTAAAACATACTTCCCCCTAGAAGAAAATTATCCATCACATTTTCTTCTGGAGTGCTGCATCAGGGCCATAGTCAAAGATCTTGGCAATGCAGGTCTGGTGCCTGGAGCCTCCCCTACCTACTGCCTGTCCCAAGTTGCTGGAAAGCAGCTGGGCAGGAGAGGAGATGGGAGTTCTGGTGGACACCAAGATGAACATGAGCCAGCAGTGTGCTCTTGCCACAAAGATGGCGAATGGTATCCTGGGCTGCATTAAGCAAACTATTGCCAGCAGGTGAAGGGAGGTGATCCTTCCCCTCTATTCAGCACTGGTGGGGACACCTCTAGAGTATTGGGTCCAGTTCTGGGCTCCCCAGTACAACAGAGACATGGACAGACTGGAGAGAGTCCAGCAAAGGACCACAAAGATGATGAAGGGACTGGAGCATCTCTCCAACGAGGAAAGGCTGAGAGGTCTGGGACTGTTCAGCCTGGAGAAGAGATGGCTCAGGGGGGATCTCATCAACGTATATAAATACCTGAAGGGATGGTGCAAAGGGGATGGAGCCAGGCTCTTACTGGTGGTGCCCAGTGGCAGGACCAGAGGCCATGGGCACAAACTGAAACACAAGAGGTTCATTCCGAACATCAGGAAACACTCTTCTACTGTGAGGGTGATTGAGCACTGGCACAGGTTGCCCAGGAAGGCTGTGGAGTCTCCATCCTTGGAAATATTCAAAAGCTGCCTGGAAATGGTCCTGGGGAACCAGCTCTCAATGGCCCTGCTTCAGCAGGGAGGTTGGATGAGCTGACCTCCAGACCTCCAGCCTCAACCATTCTGTGATTATGGGACCTTTTCCCTTCATCAGAAATAGCCCAGGTCTCTTCCAGCTGCAGAATCCCCCCGCACAGCCATAGTCCACCTCCCAACCTTCCCTCCTGTCACCCAGAGCCAGCATTTTAGGCTCGGCAGAGGAAAACTCTGGTTCTGGAAGACTCAAACCAAGGCTGAACCACCCTCACTTCAACAGCTTCTCTCTGTTTGCTATTGCTCTTCTTATCTCATTGACCAAAAGCAGTTCATGTTACATGGAGTAGCAGACAGCTGGAATGGCAGATAAATTTCTGACAAGGGAATACAACATGTGCATGCACAATTGCTAGTCTGAAATGTTGGCTTCTTGAGCCTGGGTTTGCACTGTTTTGTTCTTGGCTTGATCTGAGAACACTCCAAATTTATCAGGTTTTTTTCCTGCCTCGTGGCCCCATGGGAACTATGCAGCGCAGAGGTGTTTGTATAACCTTGGGCTCTACCTTGAACAGGTCGCTGCTCCCCCTTTTTTTCCACACAGAGAACATTTTAAATCAGTTTAATGAGTTATGAGTGCAGATAAATTGCAACAATCACAATTTAGACACAGCTTCCTATCAGATATTTTACTATAAAAAGATTTTTTCTTGGAAAAATGCTACCACTTCATTAAAGATGCTTCAGTGTCTGGTTCTTCTTAGTTGTCTGAGTAAGTTGCAGCTGAAGCATTTGAGCTGGGAAAGGATGAACCTCTCAACCTCTAAGTGATGCAGATTAAAGCACATAAATTTATTCTCTGCAGTTACTCTTTTAGAGCAAAACCTAATGTGGACACAATTATTCTGGCTGGAAAGATTTTTCTCTATTGAGGGAATAAGATCTCCATGAGAAAGACCTGGTGGTGCTCTGAGGGAGGGGAGGGGAAGCCTACAACCCCCCCAAAAAGGGGATTTAGTTTGGTGCACAAGCACCTGGCAGTTAAGGGGGGGTTGTAGGGACTACAGGAAACAGAAATCAATTTGTATAAGAGCTTTGCATCTTGAAGCCTGTTTATGGTATTTTTCAAGCATGGAGGCTTCAAAGACAGCCTCTGGGATGGTGAGCTATCAGCGTCACCGTGTGCCGCTCTCAACTGCTTGATCTTTCAGATTTCTTTCGCCGCCTGCCCTGCGCAGCACAAGTTTGTTGCTGACAGTAACCCACGGTGGGTGACGCTCGTTAGGAATCCCCGTGGCAAATTGCACTCCTTTTCCTGTGTGGTTAGAGGCAATCTCTGGAAATCTCCTGCGTGATGCTCTTCAGAAGGATGTGCTGACAGGCCACAAGGTCCAACCAAACAGCTGGAAGTGGCAGGTGATGCTGGTGTCTTATCCTTGAAAAAAACAGCGAGAAAAGGACAGCTTCCACTGCCCAGAGCTACACACACCATTTCTGCAGAGGCACAGCAGGGCTTGGATGTAAAATATGTTGCCTTTTGATCCAGGTATCCATTCAGATTGCCTGTGTTGACCCCCCAGGGCACTGCTCTCACATCTGCGATGGAACCTTACCAGCAGCAAATGGGTCATGACTGCACCCATTGCCTCAGCATGTGAGTAGGATAAAAAGCATTAAAACTCTGTTCTGCTCCTCATTCTTGCTGCAGACAGGAGTTGGACCCTTCCCACCCTCAGAGCTCCCTGCTGGCACCGTTCCTTGCACAGCTGGACATCTTGCTGTGCACTTAATGGAGGGAAGTGGAATACTCTGCTTTAGCCATGATTGTACGCATTAATTGCTGGCTTCCTGGAAGTGGAAATCAAGCTGATTGCTCATTTGCATAAGAGGAGGTGCGTTTGCATGAGTGTCAGCCTTTTGAATGGGTTTGCATCCTGAGAAACCTGCACAGAGATGGAAAGATTGAAGGAAAGGCTCATTTTGTAGCTCCTGGGCTATGTTGTATGATTTGCTCTGCGGCAGGTCTAACGTGCGCATACAGCATGACACCAGTAAGTGAGCACTCCTCTTTAATTGCTCATGCCTTTAGTGAATGTATCTACAATAAAGTGTAACCAGCTAATCCTTCACAGTCTGGTTCAGATAGATGCAGAGATGCAAAACAAATGTTCTTATCCAAGATCAAGCTCAGCACCGTAATAGCTGATGCTGCACCTTCATGTGCTTCGCCAGCAAACTGCAGGCAGCATTTGCCATAAGACCATTTAGCTACAGTCCGTTGAAAATCCTCCAGTGGAAGGTGCTTTAGAAATGATTACATTGGTGGAAGGTCTCGGTGGTGCAGGAATTACACTGCAAAGCTAACAGTGGGGAGAAGTTTTTATATTAATCATTCTGTGATTTGTTTTCAGGCCACCAGGAGCAACCTACCGAGTGGCTCTGGGTGAGCACAGTCTCTCGGAGGCGGATGGCACTGAGGACTGTGTTGGTGTGGACAGGCTTCATTTGCAATGGCTGGAATCCTGTTGTGGTTTTACATAACACAGCCGCTCGCTCACTCTCCCCTTTTCCCCCTCCTCAGGATGGGGGAGAGAATTAAAGAGATGGAGGAAAAAGAGACTTGTGGGTTGAGATAAGGACAATTTAATAACAAAATGAGAATAATACTGAAAATAATAATAATGTTGATAATAATAGTAATAGATACAAATGAGTGATACACAGTGATACAAACCAGGTTCTGAGCCAAGAAGAGCCTTTAGCTTCTCGTATATTTTAACCCGAGTTGTATTCTCTTTCACCACCTTAACTTCCCAGGACCCTCTGAATATCTTTGTCTGCAAAGAACAAGGAGACGGGCGTTTCCTTTCTGCCTGCTTCCCTGTAGACAGAGATTGCACTGATTTTTTAACAGAGATGCTGTGCAGGTGGACCTTGCTGGGAAGGACTGACTGTGCTACAGCATGCCCTAGGCGCTGTGCTGCTCGTACAGAGCACATCTGCTTCAAGTGTGTCGGCAAATTCAGCCCATAGAAAGCATGATCCATCTAACTCATTCTTAAATTCACTCTGCGCAGGATGATTATTTTTTTAAATTCATTTTCTAATCGTGCATAGAAAAGGCTATTTCTGGAGGGTGCTTTTCTAGTGAGGAAGCAATAAATTCAGTGTAAAACTGTCCACTGTGCTCTTAGACACGCAGGGGCCCATACTTGAGCCTATCTGCAGTGCATATGATTTCCAAATAAAAGCCATACTCCTGTTAGACACACAGCAGGGTCGGTAATGGGAGGAGGGGAGGAAGAGGGGGAGATGTACTTGCACAATAAAGCAATATTTGTCTTTTAATGAACTACAATACCATCTACTAGGAATACAAACTTCCCTCTCCCCCTGTGCTGTGTACGAGATAGAATCACAGAATGGTTTGGGTTGGAAGGGACCTTAAAGATCATCGAGTTCCAACCCCCTGCCATGGGCAGGGACACCTCCCACTAGCCCAGGTTGCCCAAAGCCTCATCCAGCCTGGCCTTGAACCCCTCCAGGGATGGGGCATCCACAACAAAGATGAGCATTTATGAATGAAGAATTTTTATTTATCCTCTTTTTCCATTTTAAACTGTCTCTATCTCATCTCTCCTGAAGCCTGCACACCCCTAGGGCATACCAGTATTTTTGCAAAACCCCCTGTTTTTGGGAAATGCACTTTTTTTTTTCTGTCCAAAAACCACTAGAGGGCATTGGCAAACCAGAGGAATATCCGATACGATTATCACCAACTCCTAAAGAAGTTTTGTGGGCCGAGAATGATAAAATGGCACGTCTGCAGCCTTGCCCTCTGTCCTTGGCGTTAGCTTGCCGACACGCAGATAAGCAATGACACACAGGAGCTGCTTTTCGTCCTCATCCGCGAGTTCGATTTGCAAACCGGTAAATCTTCCTTATTACTGCAATCGCAAACGAAAACGAAACCAGCGGCGCTTTCTTGAAGGCTTGTGAAGGAGCAGAGTCCCAGCTGGATTTTTAGCTCTCTGCTTTATTGGACTGCACTTGGCAGCGTCTCCTGGGTGCTCAGTAGTTTGGCAACTCTCCTCTTCTGACAAGTTAAAAAAACCCCAAATCTCAGCTCTCCTGCCCTTTAATATCACTGAACGGTTCTTGCTCCTTTTAAGACAGCGTGTGAGATTTCTGCAGCTGTATCAAGTTCAAATGTTTAACTTCCCCTGACAGAGCCCAGGGCTGTTAGGCTCAGCGATGGTGTAAAGTCCCTTAAAAGTGCACTTAGGAGCCAAACGACAGGAGCACGCTGGCATCTGAGATCTTGTCCTGACTATATTCAAACATTTCCCTTTGAGTTTCAAAAGGAATTAAAAAGACACAGATCAAAGGCTTTGGGAAATGAGATTTTTAAAGGGAGCCCCTCAAACCTCTTCCAAAAATTACTCAGATGCTGAGAAGTGCAGTGAAAGAGGGTAGATTTAGATTAGATATTAGGAAAAAATTTTTCCCTGTGCAGGGGGTGAGGCAGAGGCCCAGGTTGCCCAGAGAAGCTGTGGATGCCCCATCCCTGGAGGGGTTCAAGGCCAGGCTGGATGAGGCTTTGAGCAACCTGGGCTAGTGGGAGGTGTCCCTGCCCATGGCAGGGGGGTGGAACTGGATGATCTTTAAGGTCCTTTCCAACCCAAACCATTCTGTGATTCTATGATTACGGTGCCTGGTGGTTTTGCAGTGCCTGATGCCTGGGCTGGGGGGGGGTCTAACTCTGTGAGCTCCGTGCCTGAGCCATGGCAGGATTTGGGGGTGTCACAGGGGGTCCCAAACTCACACCAATCTCTGTCCCTTGCCTGCGCTGAGCAGAACTGGGAACTATCAGGGACTTTGCTGCTCCCTTGGCCAAAAGCACTCCCAGGACCATGTTAGCAATTTAATGGGCATACATGTGCCTTGGCACAACCCAAAATGTCACAGTCACCCCCGCATTCACCCCCTGACATGACAGTGGTGACAGGCTCTCCTTGCTTCTCCCCAAAGCCATGCAATTGCCACGTGGGGCAGCCATGGCCATTGGGTGCTTGAAACCTCTTCTCAGAAGCTGCTCCAAAAGCCAGGCTCGACATTGCGCCTTTAAATCCTTCCTCCACGTGAGCAAGACCTGGACGCGTTCCCGCAACAACCAGGAGGAGGAACATCAGGCTGCACCCACAGGAGCAGGAGAATCAGGTGCTGGAGATGTACAGCTCTAATTCAGGGTCATTATCACCTCCCCGGTGCCAAGAGGAGCGTTTCTTTCTGCGTTTCGATGACAGGAACAGCTTGTGCTGCTCAGCCGTGATTTATTGCGGAGGATAAGAGGAAGGCGATAGCCTGGCAGCACGCAGACAGGGTGCATGTGCGGCTCCTGTGCCTCATTTCTCTCGCACTAGCCAAGAGCTTTGCTGGAGCTACGTGTTCCCCAGAGCTGCCGGGAAAAACTGTGATCCCAGGAGCACGTGTCAGGAAGCCTATGGAAAATGCTGTGCTCTGCGCAGGTTTCGCTGCATGAAGATATTAGATTTCACAGCGATATAATATCCCATAGTGTTGGGAAAACACGCCTGGGCACAGTACTATAGAATCACAGAATCACAGAATGGTTTGGGTTGGAAGGGACCTTAAAGATCATCCAGTTCCACCCCCCTGCCATGGGCAGGGACACCTCCCACTTACTGACCTGTAAGTCTTCACAGCCTCTATGCTCATGCAAAAATATTTCATCTCCACTGGTCGTAGATTCATGGACCTACCAATACGATGGAGTCAGGGCACATCCAGCCACAGGTGTTTTGGTCCCTCGCCCACCTTTCCTCACCAAAATGGGGGTGCATCCATGGGGATTTTTAAACATTTCCTTCTGGAGATGGTTTCCTCCAACTGTGAACACAGGTGCCAGGCATGGGAGTGTAGACAAGCCCTGAGACATCCCCACCCTTCCTCCAGAGCTGCGTGGGCCATTTAAGACTTATTTGACTTTTTTTTTCATAGGGTATCTCAGTGAGATACACAGTGTGTCTGGTCCCACGGAGGAGGACGAGCACTGCTCAAGAGCAGTTTATCCCGCTGAGATGCTGGGAGGAGGAGGCAGCTGCCCTGTAGATGGCAATGCTGCCATTCACTGCGCAGCAGGCTTAGACATATAAACTAAACTGACGGAAACGTGGATTAAGCAGCACTGAAAACTCCTCATGGCCATAGCTGTGAAGGAGGAAACTTAGTTCTCTCTGTTAACTGCTCCTCTGAAGTCTCACTTTAGCCAGAGCTCTGGAAAAATGGGAATTTTTCATATTTTACGTAGGGAAAGCACTGAAGCCAGAATACTTCTATTTATTTGCTGCATTTAGTACCACCCTCTTCCCCTGATGCTGACCACAGAGGGGCCCTCACATGGTGCAGAAATCAAACTGCTTTTATTTTTGTGTGTAATTTGGGTTGATTTGGTGAAGAGGACGCTTCTTCATGACGTGATGATTTCTATGATGCTGAATCATTACCCCATAGAATAAGGAACAACAGATACTTTTTTTTTCCTTTCCCCATCCCATAGCATTGACAGACTAAAAGTCAAAGGGGCCACACAAACGTGTCAACGGTTGCCAGTTCTGCGGTGTCTTTTTATAGGAATGCCAAGACGTTCAACAGGTCTGAGTTAAAACCTTAGCACCGGCAAACTTTGGCTCATTTCCATGGAAAATGCATGTGCACGGGCGGAGAAGGTGCCTGTTACATTGACAGAGGTCTTGAAGGCAACAGAGATGCAGAAGCACCACCGAGGATGCTTTTTATTGCATTTGCAACCCTGTTGTCTGCTGTGTAATGCATTTTTCTTCTACCAGCCAGAAAAGTGATGAGAAAATATATTTTTTCCCCCAATTCTCCCATCTCCAAAGCAGACATGAGTCCTTTGGGTGCAGAATCCAGCCCTACAGAAAAGTCCCCACTGCTGCAGAGCCAACACCCCTGCCCTAGCCTTGCCCAGGTTATTTTCTTTATTTTTCCCTGCTGGAGTTAAAGTCCATCCTACCCATCATTTTATAGCTGTTCCTGCTGAGAAAATTCCCCGGGTGTCTCATCCCAGCACGGCGCCAGGTCTGGAGGAGCCTCACCTTGTGTCGCAGCCCATCCCTGTCCCTGACGGTCATCAAACGACTCGTCCCTTTTCCGGAGGCTGTTCCTCCGCTCGGAGAGAAATGCTTTCGAGTCTGGTGGCTGCACACATGGTTCAACTCTTGTAGGCACCTAAAAATGAAATGAAAGCAGGCGATGAATCATTCTGTGCCTCTGGGTATTACAAGTGAGGGTGGCTGTATGGAGGAAAAAAAAGAAAATAAATTAAAATAAAGAGGGTGATGGAGCCCTGAGCAAGATGGGGAGTGCACAGGTGGGTTAATTGGGGGTCAATGAATCACCAGTTCCCAGGGATGGGAAGAAGCCCCACCACCCAATGTCAAACGGGGAATAAATCCCGCCATGGCAGATGCCCGTGCTGGAGGCTGGTGGATGGGATGTGGCATCTCAGGGATGCTCGGTACCATCCCTTCAGGGGTGGTGGGTCCCCCAGCTGTGATGCCCTTTGCAGGGAGAATGGTGCAAAGGCTTCACCGTGAGCCAAAAACCCACCAGCCCACCCGTGTGGCAGCTGGAGGTGTACCCCAGGGGCTCTTCCCCTTCCAAGCAGAGAATAATTCACATAACAGGGAACTGTAGGCATAAACGCCATAAAATGAAATAAAAAATAATGGGCCTCTTTTTAGAATTGCTGCTTTTCCAGCCCAGCAAATAATTCATAAAAACCAGTTTATTCAATTAATTGAGTTTCTCAGCTCTGGGGGCAGACATCAACCTTTAGAAAGAAATTCCTGATGGAAAACTAAGACAATGGCATTCTTGGGCCGGTTTCCCTTGCTTTCAGGTCAATGCCCATGGTTATGATGCACATCCGTGCTGCCGGGCACAAGTCTATGGGATAGGTGTGCCTTTCCCTATCCAAGTTTCTGGGATTTATTCAGCTTTTCCTTTGTACCATGGGCTGCCTCGTGTCCTCGCCCCGTTCTTATTTCCCTGCTGTTGCCAGGACCGAGTGTACTTTCTCTGCTTTTCCCCTGGGGAGCAGGATCGTGGTGATGCTTCTTTTGGATACATCCTTCCAGGCCCCAGGGGTTCCACAGGGCGATGAGAAATGGTTTGTAGCACGCAAGGGAAAGGAGTTTCCAGGGATTCCTCAGGTTTTCCCAGGATTTCTCCTAAATGCTCCTTGTCGATGGGGATGCTGCCACCACTGTCTTTTCCATCATCCCGTGGTGGGGTGCAGCTGCCATCCACAAGCCAAGCAGCCGTGGGAACACAACACAGCTGTATCCCAGCACCTTTCGCCTTTTTTAGGCGAATAGAAAAAAAAAAATACAGCGCTTTGTCACAGAGTGACACTGTTGGAGAAGGAAGCAGCTTGAACAGGACAATTGTCACGTGCCACCACGAGGCGATGGGCTGAGTGGCTGGAGACACCTTGGGAACCTCAGGACATGCTCTCTAGGACATGGGTATTCACCTGCCAGACAAGAGGTTGGACCACATTTTGGCCCTCAGGTTAATCCGGCAAATTGTCCCTCCTCCTCCTCCCAGCCCTGGGATATACTGCTGTAGCCAGCTCAGGCTCTCTCCCAGCCAAAACATGTTGGCTTAACTTAAAATTTGAAAGCAGGGGCTGGCACTGGGTGCCCGTCTGTGAGAAGACCCATCCCTGGACAAACTCAGAGGGACTTTGGGGCACCCCTCGTGCATCTCTAGCTGCTCCATGAGCTTCTCCCGTGTGACCTCCCAGGGCTTTGGGAGGGTTCCCTGCTACGTTCCAGTGTTGAGGTGACATCAAGGCTGTAATGGACCTGGGGACACCTTGGAGGCTACTGGGGACATCCTCCCCTTTGTGTACCCAGCTGCCACGATGAAGGACTCTGAGGACAGGGAGGAGCTGCCTCAGCTCCGTGCCTCCTCCTGGGACGATGTCCCCTTCACCTACTGACCCTACAGCTGGTTTCCCAGCATGACACTGGCCCCATGCTGGTGCTCAGCCCCCCAGGCTCCCCCTGTGCCTTTCCCCCACGAGGGCATGAGGATGCTCTTCCCTGGGCTGCTTTTGTGGGGGTGAGAAAAGCAACAGGGATCCACAAGCTCAGGAAAAGCCTCTTGGAGGACCCCAGGCTGGGACAAGGGCTGCTCCTGCCCTGGGAGGATGCTCCCAGCTCAGTGCTTGGGGTGGGAAACCCAAGGCATCCATGAGCTTCAAAAAGGGGCCAAAAAAAGCCAAAAATAAATGAAAGGACAACTGTGACATACAATGCAGCGTGCACACCCGTCATGCAAAGTTCTGAGCCACAGTCAAGGATAAAGAGGGCGAAGGCGCTGCCGTATTCAAACAAAATTGTTTTATTGAAAGTGTAATGGAAATTTCTTCATATTGCTTCGATGAAATGAGAGACAGCAGCTGCAGACAAATATGCTTTTCGTTTTATAAACAAATGCAAATGGATAAGGTAAAAATAAAGCATTTTTTAAACTTGTACCTTTAAGCAACGTAATCACAATATATACACAAAGAAAGCTAAAATAAAGCTATGTTGAAACCAAAGCGTTTCAATCAATACATTAGATAATTACAGATTGTGTCAATAAATACCCAGTTTTTAAACTGTTTAACAGGCAACTTTTTACACAGATACCGAGAAGAAAAAAAAAATTATATATTTACAATTCAGTGCCTTGGGAAAAAAAAGAGAAAAAAATCTTTTTTTTCTTTTTGGCACCAACACAAATAAAAAGAATAAATTATAGAAAAAAATCCACAAAGGCAGGAGTCCATCCCTGTAATTTATTTTTTAAAAAGTGTGTGTATATATATATAAAATATATGTATATATTTTATATATATAAATATACATATATGCAGAGAAACCTAGGAATGTTATAAAATATATTAGTGCCAATAAATACAGAACGGTACCAGACTTTCAACTGTCAGTATTTTTGATGCAGTCTGAAGGATAGAAACTACCACCTAGGAGATAACTGAAGGGGATTTTCAGTTTAAAGAAACGATGACGACAACAACAACAACAAAATAATAATAATATATATATATATAAATCCAGGAAATCCTCCATCTGCCAGTAGTATTCCTACAGTCGCCCTCCTGCCCAGCGGGGAGGTCCCCCTGGGCAATGCTTCGCGGGAGGATGCAGCGGCGAGTGCGGGACGAGCACCCGCTCACAGCCATGGCCAGTCAGCTCCGATTGAGTTAACTGGCTCAATACCAGAGAAGATGTATAATTAAATAGTAATAATAATGATTAAAAAACCCCAAACAACCCAGCCTTCACCATATTCGTACACCAGGAGTTTCCTAAATTGCCAGCAGGTTGCAAGAGGCACCTGGGGAATAGCAGGTACCCAAGAGCACCATCCCTGTTGTCAGGGTTACAAACAGTTCAGCCAACGGAAAAATCCTCAAATCTATATTTTGGGTTTTTTTTTCCCCCCATCTGGGTGGATCCGCACCCCTCAGGAGCTCACGCCAGCACCCTGCTCCCAGGGCAGCGAGGCTGGGATGCCGGAGCTGCCGCCTCCCCACCACGCCGGCAATGCCAGGAGTCACTCCCATCCCCTACGCTCACATTTTCCAAGGGGGGATTTAAAGTCGGTAGGTTTTAAAGCCTTTTTTTCCTTTTTTTTCATACCACTGGCGTAGGCACTTAGTGTATCGTTGATGTACAGATTTTATGTCCAGTTACATCTCACGGCCAAATAGTGTCATGTTCTCAAACTGACTTAAATAGCAAAAGGCCCCAAATCCTTCCTAAACATGATCATTTCTCATTTTATGAAACAAAAGCCTTCCAAGTTTTTCCGCTTTGGTTTCAGGAATATTTTTTTCTTCCCTTTAAAACCGTACTCAAAGGATAAATAATCCAATAACCTTCATATCCATCTATCTTACTTGATTTACTCAATTTACCTATAAAAAAAAAAAATAGTATAATCAGTCTGGCCCACTAGATTTTGGAGCTGCAATACACTTGAGGTTGGGGAATCCCAAGGAGCACTTGCCGAGGAGCCTGAGCACAGTGCTGCTGCCGTTGGCTTTGCTCTCCCAAAGCCCCCCCAGGGCTGCAAAGGTCCTTCTCCTTACACGGCTGCTAACGGTTCCTCTGCATATTCAGGCACCATAACTGATCGGGAAAGATCTCATGGCCAAATCCTTAGGAAATTAAATAAATTATAAAATAATTTATAAAAAAGGGTTTCGTGTTTTTTTGTTTAAATAACAAGCTAGTTCATGTTATTTCTTGAATAGTTGAGGGTGTTGCTTGGTTTTGCTCTCCAGAGCAGCATTATGCAGATCAGACACCATCACAACGTCTTCCAGAGGGCTGACAGCGACCAAAGGATGTTGCACAAACATTTTCCCCATCCCTCCCCTCCCACCCGCTTGCATTCAGCTCTTTTAGAAATGTGAAGTGAAGACCAAACAGCCAACACCTTTCAGACTCAGAAAAAAAACAGGGTTGCCTTTAGGATGGGTGCTGCTGGAGATGTTACTGCCCTTCCAGGTCCTCGATAAACCACAGTGCTATTCACGTACTACAGGTAGAAAATAAATAAATACAGATATATTATGCAAAAAAAATATGATTGTACACATAATACATCTGAGGTATTCCCAATTTAAATAAGGTTCCATGCTAGTTCAAGCTTCGGTGGCTAGTTAAATTCTGGAATTTGCAATAAATAGATGAAGAATGATTATGTATAATAGTGTAATGGATCTCTTCTGTAAACCTTGTCCGATTTAAACGTAAGAGCGTGTTGGGCTAACTCTCTTACGCAAACCATGAATTTTCACAATAAATACAGCTTCAAAAAGTTGTCTTAAAAAGTTCCTGCAACACTGAAACGCTTCTAGAAGGGGCTGTGTGTACGACTGGCAACGTTAGCGAGGAGTATTTCTCAACAGGTCTTTTCATACAAAACACAAGGAAGTTCATACGTGAAAGTCTTTTTCCCCTCCCTCCCCACCCTACCCCATCATGAAAGTTTAGAAATTTTTGCACAAACAGCGAGAGAACTGATTGTAGCTGCAGTATGTCAAAACGTCCACATTCTATAAAGACCAAAAATAGTTTGTTTGCTTAGAAAGTCTTTTTTGTTGTCATTTTTTTTTTCTCCTTATTTTTTGAGTAGCGCATCATCCTTTCGGTGAAAGTTTGCCCGTCCAACCCTTCTTCGGGTTTCCTTTTGGCGCTGGTCCTTGCCATCTCAGCCACGCGGGCGTTTCACACTTTCACCGTCTCCATCAGTGATGACTTGATGGCATCCTCCAAAAGTTGATTGTCTGTGAAAGGGGCTGGGGTTTCGGGGACAGATTCGGACAAACCGATGAGGGACTCCAAGAAACAGGAGCCCTGATCTCCGGTTTGCGGGAAGCCGGGGAAATTAGGCAACTGAAACTGTAACGCTGAGAAATTATCAAGGTTCTCATACTCCTTTAAGGAGTTGTAAAGGGGTCCCAAGTTATAGTCCGAGAAGGACTGGAAGAAATCCAAGGAGTCAGAGGAAAGGCTGAGGTCGGCGTAGCTCTTGGAGCAGGGCTCGGCCGGGGACAAGGAGCAGCAGGACAGCCCATCGCACCGCGCGTGGGCAGAATCCTCCAGCAAACCCCCGCCGTCCTGGTTGGCATTCTCATCCAGGCACTCAGAGAGGTGGGACAAGTGGCCGGGGACAGGTTTGGCCTCGCTGCTGTGGTCCTCAATGAAGAAGTCGGTGGGGTGGAAGCAGCTCAGGTCATCCTGACCATGGCTTCCCTCTTCCTCAGCATCTGAGTCGTTGAAGTGGAGGATGCGTGCCAAGCCATCATCGTCCACGTCCGACTGGGACTTGTCGGAGGGGAGGCTCTCGTAGGGTTCCTCCAGGTCCTCACTGGGATGGGAGGAGATGGAGGAGTCCGTCATGTCGCTGCTGCAGCTGTTCTCCCCCAGCGCTTCCAGCTCGGGGCTGAACTGGAAGGCGGGTGCCAGCGGCACAGCGCGCTCCTCCAAGGAACCCTTCCCCGCCGCGCATCCTAACGGCGCAAGCCGCTCCCGAAAAGGGGGTTCGGCCTCCACCACCTTCTCGCTGCTCTGCTGCTGCTTCTCCAGCTCCAGTTTCATGATGGTGTGGATGAAGTGGGTCTGCACACGGGCCTGGTTGAACTCGATTCTGCCCTCGGTGTTGCCGCAGCCGTCCTTGGTGCAGCCGCAGGGGAAGGAGGTGTGATCCATCTGGCGTAGGGAGAAGCAAAAGCCAAGGGTTAGGACCAAACCCAGCAGGGTAAAATCGAAACTGTCTGCGAGTCACCCACCCTGAGAAACTAAGTAACAGCTGAGGGGTTTAAAAACAGATTAAAAAAAACCAAAAACCAACCAATAAAAGACACCCTTCTCTTTTGAAGAGCTGTCATTAAAAAGCTGGATTTCAGTACAACTGAAGAAATTTAAAAGGTTAAAAAAAAAGCAAAATATAACACTCCAAAAGGAGACATAAGGGGGCAAACATGACTTTTTATATATTGCATCATGGTATTTACCTGATCCATATTGTGAGTTTCTGCCCCTTGACAAGGACAAATTGCTCAACAGGCATCTGCGGCACCTTTACGTCCCTATTAGCAGCAGCTGCTAGAGGGGGGCTGTGACATGGAGCACCCGCCTGCCTGTGTGCCCCCATCCACCTGTACACACCCACCCTACGCCACCCCCAGCCAGCAACCATGGCATTGAGGGAGCGAGCAGCACTCAAAATAGGGAATATGGCTCCCCAAACACAGCTGGGCAGGCATCCATTAAAAAAAAAAAAAGTTAAAAAATATAATAAGCTAATTGACTATACAGGGATTACCCTACTTTTTCAGGTGGTCTGCACAGCTAGCTGTGTGCTGACACTCCCATGTTCACCCGAGGATGGCTGGGAGTTACACACCAAGGGGGAAAAAAAAAATAAAACCAGGAGGAGAAGGAGAAATCGCAGCCTCACATGAGGAGCGAGAAGCTTTTGTTTGCTAAGACGTTCCCATGTGGCCCATCTCCAAGAGGAGACCAAGCAGGTACAGGTTTCGTGGGGATGGATGTGGCGAGTGCATTCACACTGCAGGTTCAGGCACATCCCCATGGCCGCAGTAGCAGCATGTGGATGGCTGCACACGTGATTTGGGAAGAGGATGCTTTCGAGCATTTATCTGCCTCGCAGCCTGGGGAGCATCTCCAAGAGCTTTTCTCGCCTGCTTTGCTCCAAAGTGCAGGTGCTAACAGATGCATTTTACAAGCTGCCTTAACTCCATCCTGCTTGCTCAAAGCCTCCCTGCTTTAACGTACACATCAGCGGGAGCCGCGGCTTTTCCCCCGTGCCCGGAGGCGAGGAAAGTACCTGACACTTAATGCCTGCCAAGCTGCAGCTGCAGGTCTCTGGGTCGCAGACCTCCCGGCAGTCGCAGCCACAGTCCTCCCGGGACAGACGGATATTATGCAGCTCTCGCTTCTCCTCCTTGTCGATCTTCTTCACCCCCACGGCTTTCAGCAGCGCGCGTCTCTTCTTGGCAGGGTAGGGCTGGAGGAAGAAGCCGTCCTCCAGGTCTACGTTGCTGACGTCAATGTCGTCATCGGAGATGTCATCGATGGTGAGCTGGTTGGCCTCCTCCGACTCTTTTGTGCCGTTCATGGTTAGCTAAGGGCAAAAAATAGGCAAAGCATTAGGGACCTGTTGGGGTCACAGAGCCATCAGCACCTCCAGGTCAGGAGAAACAAGAAAGGAAGGATCTGCCACCCACAGTGGCCAACCCCAGGACAAACATCTGTGTCAGAGCTCATAAAGATGTTACACAGAGTTCAGTGTCTTTTCCATCACTCTTCAAAGGTGGAGAACTGAGCTGTTTTTGGAGACCCAGACACGGTCAAGGACCGATGCCCCCAGATCTCAGAGAGGCTCCTACTAAAAACTGTCTATTAACTAATGACATCCATCCTCACCAACCCAACCTCACGTTCCTACTCACTTTCCATTTCAACGCTTCCAACTTCTCTTCTTTTAACTTCTCTTCAAGTTTCTCCCGCCGAACGTTTTCCTGCTCCTTTGAAAACTCCGCTAGCGTGAACTGCCGGGAGGAGCTGTGTTTGCTCACCATCCCCAGGGTACAGCCCCCACGACTAGGCACGCTCGTGAACCCCTGGCAGCGTGGGAAGTAAAACACAGTGACCCGGTCAAACTCCACATTGTTCTTCTTTAGTCGCTTGGATTTCTTCAGGATAGACGTGGCTAAAAATGGGAGAAGGAAAAAAAAAAAGAAAAGCATAAAGTCAGTACTGCCATCCTGCAGACAGGATAGAAATCTTGCAAAAAGGGTGTAAACACTCCGAACAGGCAGGACTTGCAATTACTCTCTTGACAGTGACATGATGAGACAAGGTTACAACACCGCTTAATGGCTTCTGGTGCTTTAGGATCTAATGCTCCAAAGCTGGGATGAGGATGGAGAGGAAACTATACCAAGTCCCAATGCATTGGAGTCACAGATCAGATTCATCCTAAGAAACAGCTGCTGCTTCTCCTTCCCGCTTGAATTCCTCCAAGAAACACATATTTGCTTATTCTCCATGTGCAGCAGAGCATAAAGAACAAGCAACAAACCATCCTACGTGCCTGTCCTGCTCTAAACCCAAGCACCCTGCCCCACACCTTCCAGAACCTATGGTCTGCTCCTGGGATGCCAAAGCACTGACAGTCCAGCGCTGTGCGGCTCCAGCTTTTGTGGCAGGGCAGAAAACAGCCAAAACGGCTGTTTTACTGGTACTTCCTTTCACTGTCCACTGGGAGGAACTATGAAACTATAGTTTATTCTCAAGAGACTAATTTAAGAGCAGCTGCAAAGATGTTAATCTTTATGCAGGTGATCCCAGGGTAAACATGGCAATACGTGACTCTGGTTTATCTTAAACTGCTGAAACACGCTACACACCATTTAAAGCGGAGCCTCTCCAGAGACACCCAGTTCTACACATTTACACGTGCAAACATAGCAGCCGGAGGTGGACTAATTAACCTGGACAGCTTCAGAGTCAATGAGTTTCCACTAGAGTCAGCTATGCATAAATTCAGTGGTGGGGTTTTCTGGCTCCAATCTCTGCTGGGCACACAGATGCCTTGGTTGCTATCATGGAGAACATGGGAAAAAAAACAACCTGGAAAGGATGGGTGACTTTGGCAGAGCTGGGATCTGAGCCTTGCTTTTTGGATGGAAGAGCTGATCGACTGCGGGGAGCCACCCAAAAGTTCTGATGAAAACCCAAGGGGCTCGGCTGGTTTGGCTGGCCCCGAAGGCTGGGAAAGTGCAAGACCAGACAGTTAGCTGCACCTACGTTTCACAAGTCTCGCTTGCCAAAATATAGCATTTCAGTTTCATATGAAAAAAAAAAAAAAGCATTCACCCAGCTGCGTCAGCAGCTTCTGCTAAATAGCTGAGGGTTTCACACTGGGCTCTGCAGTCGCTTTGATGATATCTTTGCACTGTGCGTTGCATTTTCATAATAACCTTGACTCAATCTTCTAAAACATTAGCTCTTTATCAAAAGGCAAGTTAACCACTGTGATTGTCTATCAGCTGAGCTGCTGCACTTCAGCATTTGCCTCTCCCTCCCCACACCCCCCCCCTCCGAAATTGTTTTCCCATTCCTGACCCTTTTCCAATTGAGCCAGAGAATACAAAAAGTTCATTGTTTTGTCACAAAAACCTGGGAAGACAAGCAAGAATGAGACTCTTTATTATTACAAGACTTCTAAAGCCTTTTCAGACTCACTGCGTGTTTGTGTATGTCTGCTAAGTGGACCTTGACTGCTATATACAGTGGGTGTTCAGTATAATTTACTAGGTTGCACTATTTCTCCTCTGTGAAGATGGTCCCCTATTGTATTTTTTTGTTTTCCTCTTCGCATGGCAGATAAAGGATTTTACAACCTTGTCTTCTGTGTGTTTTCCTAAAAGCTCTCAACATTGATATCGCAGGGAAAACAGAATAGCATTTATCTGTACTAACAGCGGAGGCAATGTCAAACGTGTCACGTTCCTTGGCAAAGTAGCCAACTTACAGAAGAAACGGGTTCTGAAATGGTAATTATGCTACGGGTTAATAATTTTTAAAAAACAGTGCTATGGGCCTTTGCTGTCTGTTTAGTCGCTGCCTATGGAATAGCTCGACAAGGTCCTACAGCACCAGCTTGGAGGCACCTGCATGTCTCCGTACACCCAGGTCTTTGGATTTCTGTTCCTGGAAATTTGGACTTCAGCAAAAACATTATAAAGGAATGAAAAATGCTGGGAGGAAGGACAGATTACTCCGAAGATGCTGGTTGATTATAAAGTGAATATAAATGGTGGAATGGCAGGGATATGGGGTTGCGGCCACTTCCACCCCTGAAGGTGTCCTCCAAGGGGGTCTCTGCGCGGACAGAGGTGATGACCCCCTACCATGCTACAAAAAACCTGTGCGTGGGCATGCCTGATCCCAGGAAAGGGGCTTCTGGAGATACTCACGGGTAAAACTGGGCGTTAAGGCAGAGCTGGGCTTGGGCTCTCCGCGGGAGCTCTCCTCATCCGACTCCCAGCCTGAGGATGCCGAGGAGGAGAGGGGGGAGCAGGAAGAGGAGGAGCAGTAGGTGCTGTCATCCCCCAGCTCTTCGTACTTCCTTTTCAATACTCCGCTCATGGTGATGCCGTATTTTTCAAATAACTGAAAAAAAAAAAGGAGAAAAGCAAAATAAAGCCAGGGAAATACCAGCAGTTTCTGGTGATGAGCAGGATGGCTTTAACCCCCAGCAAGGCTTCTCCACCAGGTCCACCTGGACATCCAGGTGTGATTCCCAAAAAGTGCTCCCCCCAAAAAAACCCCCACACCTTTCTACCCTCACTGTGCACACCTGCTGAATTCCTCTTCTTCATTTTATGATGCTGCAGGAAAATTGACTATTGCAGACAACAAATTGTCCAGAAACCAATTCAATCAACACAAACGTTATCAAACAATAAGTATTACATTTTGCTTACTAATTCTTTCATGTTAACTCCTTCCCCAGATCGCTTTCTATGCAGTTACAGCTTTAACGTCTTGCTAATTACAAAAATAAGCCAGTTTGCAGAGAACAATCTGTTGGCATGATTTACTTGCTACAGCCCCCTGGAGAAACAGACTTATTAAATGAAGCACTGAAATACAAATATATCAACTGTGAAGAACAGCCCTTCTCCTCACGGTGCCTTTCATAGTCAGTCCCCCATTCAATAAGCTATTCTTGTTTAGGCTGGGTTATGTATCAAGCATAGTAGCAATTAAAAACAACGCAGCTAATTAAAAACAAAGGAGCTCTGTACTTGCCTAGATTCCTAAATTTCCTACATGCTTTTTCCCCTGCTCATCTTAAAGAAAAAAAAAATTAAAAAAAAATAAGGTGGTTGTATCTTTTAACCTTCACTTTTATAAAGTTTGTGGGGTTTTTGTCTCCTGAAATGGCACAAAAGCTCCACACTTTGCCTACAACAGGCTAACGGATCTCAGAGTCCGCCTAACCTGGGATGCTCTTGCACAGACAATGGACTCTCTCCTTTTAAATCCTGGCAGCACCCTACCAGATGCCCCTGCTCCTGCAGAAGTCACTGTCAGCTGATTTCAAAGCCAGTGAGCCATACCCAAAGCTGAGAACCAGGCTGCTGCTAGAGGAGTGACTTGCTTTGACCCCATCCCACAGGGCTGCAAGGCACAGCCACGGTGGGAGAGATGCAACCCCAGCCCAGAAACTCCCTCCAGCAAGGAGGGGAGAGCCCCAGCAACAAGGGATGCTACCAGCCACCCGGGTGCTTCAGTAAAATAATACACAAAACCTAAAGCATCTCTAAAACACAGGGACTCCCCAGGATGGTGACAGTGCAGATACTGGGGTGCCAGACACCCGGTCCCCATCTCCGTCCCCTCCGCCAACTGAAACTCCTCCACCGGCCAAATTTATTCTTTGTAACCGTAGCACTTTCTCACCCTCTTTTGCATGTCTGAAGTTAATTTAAGTCTCTGAAAAAGAAGAAAAAAACCACACCAAACCCACTCTCCTGCTAGCCTTGAGCAGACAGCACAGAAACCACACTGGCTTCAAAACTTCCCAACGGGGGGATTTTCAGTATCTGGGCACAGTGACACGTGGACACATCGCAGGACAGGAGCACACAGGGTACCTTCAAAGCCCGGTGCCACTCTTCCTCCACCCTGTTTACCAACAGCTTCCCAGGAGACAATAGTCCCCTAAAAGGTCAAAAAAATCCCTGGATGAAGCAGTTCTTTGACCTGAAGAAGTTAATCATTCACTGCAACGTGTGCCTGGCCGAGGAGGGGCAATCCCCTACACCCCTGCTCCTCCATCCCTCCTCCTCCTCTTCCTCCACCCTCCTCCTCTTCCTCCATTCCTCCTCAGCAGCCCCGGAGCTGCAGGTGGTTTTGCCACAGAGGGGTTGTTGTTTTTTTGGCCTTAATCCAAAACAGATGGGGAGAAGGTGGATTTGGCCACCCTCCAGCCCCAGCAGCACATGTCCTACCTGACACCTGGATTAACCCCTTTCTTGCCTGCACCCCAGCAAAGCAAAGCTCACAGGCAGCCACAATCTGGCTGCATTTACAAACCTTTTTTTTAAGAAACAACCAGGAGCAAAGAAACCCTCCAAAATCCATGGCAGGGGGCCAAATCTGGGCTCTAGACAGAGGTTTGCTCATCTCAGCTGACCCCATCATCCACCCAGAGCAGCCAAAAACTTCCCAAAAAAACCCCCAAAACCTGTACGTGGCTTCAAAGAGCATCAGTTTGTACTGCAGAACAAATGCTTGCTGCTCGAAAGGACGCCTCCGATGTTGCCAAGGATGGATGTCTAGGCAAGAGAGAGAGAAACCAGCTCCCTGAAAAGCCCATAGGACACGTGTCCAACAGCAAATGCCCTCAGAGATGCAACACTGACCACATCCAAGCTCCACAGGAGACACTGGACGGTGGTGGAGCTGCCAAGATCTTACCCCTGAGACAGGGATAACTCCCAGGTACAGACCAAAAAAAAACCCAACAAACAACCCCACACAGCATCCCTTTCTACCAGGATTTACCTGGTCTGCAGGACTCCCAGAGAAGCAAGAAGGTGGACGTCAGGATGCTGCAGAGCCCTGATGCTCAGGTCACCTGCAAACCCAACAGCGCTCATCACGAGCCACACTGTCTCCCCCCAAACCACACAGCAAGAAAAAAATGAGGTGTTTTCTGAATTGACACAAACACCAAGCCACAGCCAAGGCAAGCTGTGTATAAGATGGTGCAATTTTATTTGTTTTTTTAATACTATCATCTCTGATTAGCCACATCTGGCAGAGGGATGAAGGGAGGTGTGTGCATCTCCCATCTACAAGAATAAGC
This sequence comes from Syrrhaptes paradoxus, assembly GCA_013400615.1. Classification (NCBI taxonomy): domain Eukaryota; kingdom Metazoa; phylum Chordata; class Aves; order Pterocliformes; family Pteroclidae; genus Syrrhaptes; species Syrrhaptes paradoxus. Next base: position 29,172 of record VZTO01015027.1, read on the forward strand.
CAAATGCACAGGAAAAAAAACCACCTTTGGCATGTTGTCTTATTCGAAACATCCATTGTTTTGTTAATGCAAAGTAGGTGTCGTGCAAACATGATTCTCAATTAATGGGAAAAAGCTGGTGAACCTGTTGCCCACCAGCCAAAACACATTAATTTTCCCCCGTAACGCCTTCCCCCTCTTTGCTGATTTATGGCCACGACGTTTTCCAGGTCAACTTTTCCAGTCCTTCCCAGGAGCTACAGGCGATGTAGCGGGGCTGGGCCCATCGGTGTCTACTTGTATCCACCCCCAAAAAATCCTCCAGAGGGGGGTTTCACTGTCAAGGCAAAGCCGATCCTCTTCTCCCCTCCTCACCCCGACACTTGGGAGCAGAATTCATGCCAGCAATTTGGATGCTGCCTTGAAAGCTGTGCCGTTGAAACCGCTGGCTGCTCAGCCAAAAAAACCCAGAGGCCAAATCAGACACAGGGAGGATATTTTAATTGCAGTAATTCTACAAGTAACCTTAAATCCCCATTTATGTCTTGCATAGAAGTCACAAAAATGTGCGCAGCACCATGAAAAATGAAAAAAAAAGTATGTTTGCTGATGCAAATCTCTGCAGGCACCACCGAGTGCAGAATTTTACCACCTTTTTTTTTTTTTTTTACATAACCTGAAATAAAATAATCCTATCTTCCTTTTAGTTGCCAAAAAAGACATTCTGTTCTTGGCTAAGACTTCTTACTCATCTATTTTACTGAAAACAGCTTTTGGAACAAGTACATAATGCAATGGATCAAACCCGCAGGAATTCCTCTCTGGCACCAGAACTCCCACTATCCTGGGAATACTTTCTAACAAATATTTAGCCCAGATGTGCATTCCTTTCTTTTTCTCTCCCTCCTTTTTTTTTTCCCCNTTTTTTTTTAAGCATTAAAGTTTAGGGGGGTGGCGGTGGGTGGATGGGGGTGGCTGTCTAGTTGAGGGGGAAGGGAATCAAATCTGCAAAGTCCCATTTCTGGCGCTTGGCGAGTCGCAGGGCAAAGCCCTAATACACTGGAATGCGAGGAATTAATGTTTTAACTATCCTCCTCTTGGACAACATCTCAACAGTAAATATTTCAAGTAATTTAGTTTTAAGAAGGTTTGGCATTTGTTTAGCCAAGTGCAGAGGAAGGCAACTAAAACCCCTAGTAGTGTCCAGTTGGTCTGGTTCTAAGAGGTTGCACAAAGAGGCATCTTGGCTTTGTGCAGAAGTATGCAGAGAAGATGTTTCAAGCTCTTTATTTTGGGACTGGATATGCAGGCGAATGCAGCAGTGCAAGGAAAGCAAAGGAAACTTCTCCCAGCTAGTCCAGTGGCTGCATTTGCTTATGCCGTAACTCCTACCGTATTGCAGGAGAACACCTACGAGCAAGGATATTTTACATTTTGGGGTTTCCGTCGGTGGAGCATCCCAAAGGATGGAAGGATCCCAAATCTGTGGGATGCAAACTTTCTTCTGCAAAGTAATTTGGGTAAAATAAATAAATAAAAAAACAACCCCAAAAGCCAAAGTAATGCACTGAAAGTATTTATTTTCCAGTGATTTTTTGAGATGGTTTCCTGACTTTAGAAGCACAGCCGCCCGCCCGCAGCCTGGGAAGCCAAGGTGGACTCTTCCCGGGATGAGGGCTCGGGTGCTGGGAGCGAGGGAACAACTCTGCCGAGCCCTGAGTCAGAGCAGCTCCTGCTCCCTCCCCCAGAGCCGCAGTGGCTGTGCAGGTCTGGCAGGAGTAAATATTAGTTTAAAAAACACCACCACATATTTTAGCCAGGTATGGCTCTGAACGCGACTCGCGGAGCAAACCTGGGGAAATTTTTGGGGATCGTGTTTATGTGCACACTGCAGTTTGCTGTGGGTCAGGCAACCTTGGTGTGAGTATCCCCAAAAACTGGTGTGGAGCTGTGCTTCCCGTTCAGCTATCCCAGATATTCGATGTCCAACAGCAGCGGTGATTCCAGTAACGCCTCCGGGTTACTGAATAATCACTGCGCTATCAACACTGATTCACTGCTCATTCATTTAACTATTTTAATTCTTTGCATATTTACTTAAGTGGTTTCCCCAGTGCCGCTGTGACAGCCTCCACGATGACAAAACTTCCCAACTCCGGGGCCACGGCGAGTGGGATCATTCACTGGGACCCTCCGGGTGACGGTCCCGTGTGTGTTCCCAGCCACGCAAGCTGAGCTTTCCAGTTCAGACCAGATTATTTTCACCCAGCTGGGTCTAAGGTTTCATAACCTTGCTCCAGTTAAAAATAGCCTCTGCCTACTATGCAACAGCAAAACCCAGCGTTCCCCGTGCCACCGAGCAGCAGCATGAATCAGTTCGTAACACCACGAGTTTATTCTGCTGCCAGAGACTGAACATGCAAAACGCCTTCCCTGGGAAGAGCATCAGAAGCGTTTACTCCATCTCCTAATTTTTTGGAAGGCCACAAAGAAGGTGGCTTTTCAGATTTCTCTATCAAGCCCTTATTTCTCGCTGACAGCTTGAAAGGTAAATAAGAAGCATTAGCAAATACATTAAAGGTTATCTGACACGGCTCAAACGAAACGAGGTTCGAATGTACTCAGCGCAGATTGTGCTGTAATAAATATGAAAACAGCGAAGTGTGCTTTGTCTAGGAAAATCCTCTATTTGATTACACCTCATGAATAATTCACACCAGGTTTCCATATTTGTCCTCCTGTAGGTACACGCTGTGCATTACCTTGCCTGCTATATATACGCACGCATTTCCTGCGCTGAATTATTAAAGCCTTGCCAGGAGCTGCAGAATCTCTCCGCACAGAGAACAAACGCACCAGCCCGAAAATAAACCCACCCACCCCCCCCCCAACTTGGACATGCCTCATCTGCAAACTGCTCAGCAGAGGAAAAATTAAAAATTCTCATGGAAAAAAAAAATTAAAAAAATAATACATAAAATAAAATAAAAATTGGTGATGAGAAAAAATAAAATAAAATAAAATAAAATAAAATAAAAATTGCTGATGAGTTCCCTGTACCAAATGATAAGACTCTGAGGTTTGTAAATGGCCAGGAGGGGTTTTCTCTCCATCCCACCGAGGCGTTGTCATTCCAGACCTTAGGAAGGTACAGCTGCTTTAGGAAAGGGCTGTCCCTATGTGTCAGCCTCTTCCTACAGCGACATTATGTAACTCGGAGGTGACAGAGCACTGGAACAGGCTGCCCAGAGAGGTTGTGGAGTCTCCTTCTCTGGAGACATTCAAAACCCGCCTGGATGCGTTCCTGTGCGATCTGATTTAGGTGTTCCTGCTCCGGCAGGGGNTTTATTTTTTTATTTTTTGTGGGAGGGGGAGGGGAAAGGCCCCATTTTTTTTTTTTTTTTTTTTCTCCCGGGAGGCGGCGGGGGGGCGGTCCCGGTCCGTCCGTGTGTCCCTGCGCCCGGCGGTCGGTAGGTGTTGCTGTAGCGACGGGAAAGCATCCCCGGCCGGGCAGATTCGGGGAAAAGCGAACAGGCAACGCTCCCCCCCCCCGGCTCCTTCCACCCCCCCTCCCCAGCCTTTCTTTCAACATCAGAACATTGGAACCGCAGCCGTAAGGATGGAGCAGAGCCTCCACTGACCGGGGGCAAACTCCCCGCTACTCCCCATGAATACATAGGTGCTTATATGGATGTATAGCTGCCCATGAGGAAAGTGCGGGAGGGCCGGGGGGAGCGCCAAACGCCCCCCCGGGGGTCCCGCTCCCCCCCGCCGGTCCAGCCCCGGCCGCAGCCCCGCCGGGCTCCCCTCGCCCCCGGGGCAGGAGCCGCCCGGCCAGACGGCGCCGCCGCGGCGGGACTGCCCGGCTCGGGACGGCGGCGAACCGGCACCGACCCTCCAACGGCAGGGCACCGCGAGGGGCTCGGGGACAGATCCCCGACAGCGCAGCACCGCGCCGGACCCCCGACGGGCAAGCAGCGAGCCGGCTCCGAACCGGACACCCAACGGCCGGACACTGCCCGGACCCCGCAACGACCCGCGGTCTCAGTGCCCCGAGCCTCCCCCACGGCGGAACCCCCCCAACCCCATCCCGGCGCCAGGCTGCCTTCCTCCGCCCGCCAGGCCCTTACCTTCGGCGGTGGCGGGTCTCTCCGGCTGCAGCGGCGCTGCCTGGCGCGGCGCCTCCCGCTCTGCCGCTGCCGGGGCCGGGGCTGACGCCGCGCCGCGCCGCGCTGCCCTTTTTCGTCAGTGGAAAACTCCGGGGCTCTGACGCAGGCGGTGACAGGCGCGGGGCTGGCGCGCGCCCGGCCCGCCCGGCTTCCTGCTCACTCCCCCCNGAGTCAGGGCCGGAGGGACGCCCCGCCCCGCCCTGCCACCGCCCCCCCCCCGCACCGCTCTGAGGAGGAGGGGGGGACACACACACAGTGGGGGAGTCATAAGGGGTTGGGGATCCACAAGCGGGTGTGGACCCCCAAATGGTTTGGGTCACACAGGGGGTTTGTGTCCCGCAGGGGGTTGGGGAACCACAGGCAAGGCTTGGACCCCAAAATGGATCTGGGCAGCACAGGGGGTTGGGGACCCCCAAGCAAGCATGGACCCCCAGGGAGGGTTGGGTGCTTCAAGGGGTTTACAGCCCACAGGGGGCTGGGGAACCACAGGCTTGGACCCCATGAGTAAGGCTGGGAGCCCCAAACAAGTTTGGGCCCCACAGGGAACTGGGATCCTCAAGGAAGGTTTTGCCCCCACAGGAATTTGGGCCCTATATGGGGTTTGGGTCCCACAGGAGAGGCTTGGCCTCCAAAAGGGGCTGGGATCCAAAAGCAAGGCTTGGTCCATAAGCAAGAATTGGCCCCCAAAAGAGTTTTGGCTCCACAAGGTGTCTGGGATCCAGAAGCAAGGTTTGGCCCTCAAAAGAGTTTCCGGACACCACGGGGATTTGGCACCCACACAAGAGGCTTGGCCCCCAAAAGAGATTCAGGTTTAAAAGGGGTTAGGGCCCCACAAGCAGGGTTTGGCCCCTTGAAGATGTTTGGGGCATAGCAGCAAGGCCTGGCCCCTAAAGGGAATTTTGGACCCACAGGGGTTTGATCCCCAAAAGGTTTTTGGGCCCTACAGGCAAAGGCTGATCCCATTTGGGCCCCCAAAAGAACTTGGGCCCCATGGTCAAGGGTTGACCGCCAAAATGGGTTTGAGCCCCACAGAGAAGAGTTGTCCCCAAAGGGGGTCTCTGAAGGGGACTTTGGCCCTAGAAGTGAGTCTTGGCCCCCAGACGGATTTAAAGCCCCACCAGCAAGAGACACAATATTTTGGGGCGTTTGTTTCCCAACACAGCTGGGATGGGGGGGGACATCCAGGAGCCTGCAGCAGGTCCACGCCAGCTCTGGTCACAGTGGCGTTCAGCTGAGCATCTCCACACACTTTCCACTGACCACAGGAGCTTTCGGAGAGCTGCAGCACTGGGATGAAATGCCTTGCAGCAGCAGGCGAGGTGCAGACTGAACTGGTGTTGCCCAGTTTCATCACTTGGCTGGATTTTCTCCCCACGAGCTGGAGCTGGGCCAAGGGCCGGCAGCATGGCCAGAGTCCCTGGATCACAGGGCTGCTCTAGGGACACCTCTTTAAAATGTAGCCCAGCTGTATCCCACAGGGTTTGGTACGGCCAAGCTGCAGGACTCCCTGTGTAGGACCAGTTCCATGGAGGTGGGAGGACTTGTCTCTTGTGGCTCCATAGAGGCCTGAAGCCAGCCGTACCTGGGTCTCCTCAACTCCATCTCTCCATCCAGCCTCTAAAGAGCTGCTCAATTCCTTCCTGCGCCAAGGTCCCACTTTGACCCCTCACTTGCTGTAGCTTCAACTCAAAATCAGAGTTGGGTTGGATTTGTCTTGGCCGAGAAGGGGGATGAGGTTGGACTGGGGTGTGGAGGGATTTCCCCAAGCACACGTAACCTCGTGCTCCACTGTGAGCCCCTTGGTTCTGAGGTGCTTCCCACGTGGAGCTGTGAGCCAGGGTGCTGGCACCTCTTTCCAGGAGTATTATTTTACTTGTAAACCTCTTGGGATGCCTTTCATTGTGTTTTGCTTGTTGTTTTGTTTTTTGGTTTGGTTTGGGGTTTTTTTGGGGGTTTTTTTTGTACCATGAATGTGTGATTTGAAGGTGCCTGGTGGAGAAGACAAGGTGAGAGCATTGATGTGTTATGGCTCTTTTAGAGTAGATGGCTGTGTAAGTCTTGCCCTTAGTCCTTTCACCAGGGAAAGCTTTCAAACTCTGGGGCTAAAATGTAAAAAAAAAAAAAAAAAAATTGATGCTGAGAAGCATCCTCTTCAGTGCCAAAGCCACAGCCAGTTTATCACCACCAGGATTTTTGCTTCTGGTGTTACCCTGGTGTGTGTCAGTGATTCCCGCAGACAGAGCAGCCCTGCCAGTGGCCTTAACGGCACTGCTGCAAGGGCAGCAAACCGCAGTGGTGCGCAAGGGTGAGCCAGGTGGACTGAGAAGATCTTCAAGCTGATTTTGCTGCTCTGCTTGATGTAATTCCATGCCCCTGTGGTTGCCCCATGATTCTCATCTCCAGGTGCTTCTCCCCACTCCCTGGCTCACCTCCCTCTGTCTGTCCTCAGCCTGTGAAAGCACAGTGACAGCTCCCAGTGGTACAGAAGCACAGGAGGGAAGAACTGAGAATTTACTTCAAAGATGCAAATATTGTGGAGGCAGTACATAATTATCGATGGTGCCCTGCCGACGGGTGGGACCTGTCTTTGGGCCATGATGGCCTTCCTGAATACGCCAGTGTACAGCACTCGATCGCCAAAAGAGCACTTTTCCTGAGGTTTCATTTACCATGTTTGGACATGGCCATGATTAATATTTCCTAACAGGAAGACGTCATGCGTGCAGGCTTTCCTCTTCAGGGTTTGAGTCGAGGGTGACCGAGTTCAGGTTATACGCTGGCTCCTCACTTCCTCCACCTCGGAGACTACACCCCAGCCAGCCGCTGCCTCCCAGCAGCCACCCGCTGCCCTCCCAGCGGCTGCTGTTGCCCATCACTGAGCCCAAAGCTGGTCCTGGCGCCGGTGTGGTCTCAATGCGCAACCCCAGGGGACCTGGAGATCTTCGATACAACCAGCTCAGGACACAATCTCACCCATCTATATACCATGTCTGTGAGATGAAGGGGGAGTGTCGCCGTCCCCAAATCGAGTTTGGCGTGAAACCCAGGGTATGAGGATATCCTGGAAAATGCTTGGACAGTGACCTCCAGGTTGCAAGATTTTCTCTCTTGCTTTTATTAGTTTTAATTAAAGTCACCGTGAGATAGAGTCCCATGCAGAGCAGAAGTTATTTTGCCATTCAGTCAGGTGGTGAACAGTTCTGACCCCGAACTGCCCACACTTTTGTGTGCGTGAATGAGAAGGGGGGTTTGAAACAAATCTTTCTGGCTCTTCTTTTTGAAGCAACATTTTTTGTTGTTTTAAAATCAACATAAAAGCACTACTACATAAATAAGTGGAAGCTTACACAGAAGGATAAATAGCCCTCAACAAATATAAGATATTTCCTGTGTAGGTTGCAAAAAAAAAAATCTCAGTTTGACTCAACGTGTATTTTGTTGTTGCATCTCCAAGCTTCCTTCCTCCAACAAATCAATTCAAGAGAGAAAAAAAATAAAAATCTGTTTCTCTTTCACCTGAGCCAGGTTGGTTTAGTTTTTAACACAGCTTTTCCACCTCTTGAAGACCATCCTTCTCTCCCTGCACAGCCAAAGCTGCACACAGCCCCTGCGCCCAGGAAAGCCCTTGCTCCTTTGGCAAAGGCTGCTGGCAGCACCGGCCCGGAGCTGGTTTCCCTGGCCGGGAGCCATGCGAGCGCTGCTCCAGCAGGAGGAAATTCCCTGCTGACTGGCCGTGGCGGGGATAAGTGGTCTGGCAGAGAGCAGCAGCCACAGGCCAAGTGCAGGGAGTGGGGAGCCCAGCGGGAAAGGACCGGAGGGAGATGCTGTGTGATGCACCGGGTGGTGAGATAAGAGGTGTGAGCCAGACAAGCTCTGGATGTCAAGCTCCTTGCTGCCTGTTTTCTGCCTTCCCTGCAGCAGAAGTGCTTTCCCTGGGATAAAAAGCTTCTTGGTATTTGGGGATGGAAAAATCAGGAGGATCGGGGCTTAGAGTTAGGATTTTTTTTCCTGGTTTTACATGCACATCCCAAGCACAGTTCTGAAAGGGCTTGTCATCAGTATCTGGCTGTGCATGGGCTGCTGGGTCCTCTAGCAACTCATCTAAGAATAAAGACAGAGGGACATGGGAAAAGAAACCACCACCACCAAACCAACCCTGCTTGAGCAATCACATGTCCGGCATCACCCCCAGTCAGCCCCATGGCCCCGACTTACTCCATGTCCCCAACTTGTCCCGTTTTGCATTCAGATTAAACAAACACTTTTATAATGCATTGTGCAATTGCAATAAGTGCCAGGGATGCTCATGGGCTGCCTGTCTTGGTGCAGGGGCTCCTTCCCAGCCAACGCACCTGAAACATGAGTTGAACAAGGGCACTGAGTTGTTTTGTTGTTTTTTTTTCCCCAGAAAGATGGACACAAAAGCGGGAAATCAAAGACTGCTCCAGCTGCGCTCTGAGCTATTCATCTATGCTGGGGACTGTGGGAGGGATGTGGCTGTGCTGTGACACACCTTGGGTGAGTGGGTCTGACCATGAAGATGTGATAGAAGGTGTCTTGTGGTTTCCTCATTGATTTTGCGCCAACACGACTCCATCAGCTTCTGTGAAGCTGCTCCTTAAGTGCGGGGATGCTGGAGGACAGTCAGATCTATAGCATTTAAGGCCCTATATGCTGTGCCGTTATATACCTGCTGGGTAATTATTTATGCATTTACTGAAGCATGCTTTCTTAATGCATTTCGCTGTGCTGTCAATCCTTGACAGAGATAGGGACATCGCGATTTGGTGCTCTCCTAAATGTACAGGCACCCTGTATGTTTGAGAGAGATGGAGAATACGACCTGTGTGCTGGGGAGTACTGGTATAGTTGTTGGATTCCAAACAAACGTGCAAAAATCATCAACCTGAGTGAACAAGTGTTAATTTGAAATGCAGGCATGAAATGGGAATTGTGAAAGTGCCGTGTAGTTTCAGCATCTCGCTAGCAATGGTTAGCAGCAAGGAAAATAAGTATGACAAAATAAAGTGTTATCCAGACAGATGAATTCAAGTGAGGTACCTGTGTCCTCAATTAACCCAACTAATAGTTAATTTTGGTGTCAACAGAATCCCTCACACCAGGATTTAAAGGTGGGAAATACTCAAGTGCTCTGTTTTTTGCTTCTTGACATTTTGTGAGTCGTCTGTTTTAGTGCTGAAACATCCCAAGTGATGGGACCGTTGCAATTTCTCTTTCAAGGGTATCACTCTCGCACAATAATTAATTCTCTGGCTTTCAAGAGTTATTGCCAATGACAGTGCCTCCAAAGTTTCTTTTTATCCTCGACCGTTCTGTCTCCTGACAGAAAGGGCTTCCAGAAAAATAAAGCCAAGGAAGAGTTGCAGTCTGCAGCAAAGGCAAGAAGCAGCAATACAAACTCCATCCGTCCCCTGAAGTAGGGATAACAGCGATCCCTAAACACCAAGGGGGGCTGAAATACATTGCAGTCCTGGATGCCTAACAGGCCCTGAAGGAAACGGTAGCTTACAGTACAGCTCCATCATTACCGGGCTCGTTGGAAAATGGTCATTTTTCAGCCCTAGGACCTGTCTCCTGCTCCAGGTTAGTAATTGGTGGTGTTGGCAGTGAGCCAGGCAGCGCTCGCAGCTCTGTCTTGAGAGGACAAAAACCTCCATTACTTTATGTTCTCTAATTCTCCCAAGGTGTGCTGCTGTCTATCAATAGTGTCGCCATGAGGTAATAGAAATTACAAACCTCCCCAGACTTATTTGTCTGAAAGCATTTCTTGTAAAAATAATTATGTGAGTCTCCGGAACCGTGGTACATGAGAATGGCAGAAGAGAAAGTTTGCAAGTTAAAATGCAACAAAAGGCTCTTTATCGTAAACTGCGAGGGAGACTGGGCAAGAAGGTTGTTTTCCTTCTGGTAGCGGTTTTCAGAGAGAAAAAGCAAATTTTATTTTCTGTTCATTGCTTTGCAGTGAAGCTGCTCTAGACCCGTCCCCCAGATCTGGGTTGGGTGATGGCTCTGGCCAGGCACTGCTTGGGGTTCATTCCCTACCCTGCCATGGTCAGTCCCTGCAAGCTTTGGTAAGCCACTGCCTTGTCACCAATGGCTCGCGATGGGGATGTAACACCTCTGGCCTCACTTGCTTTGCCTGGCTGCAGGCCGGGGAAGGGGCTTTGCCTGCAGGGTCCCGCCAGCCCCTGCCCTTCTCACAAAAGGCATCCCAAAAGTATTGTCGCACCCTGTTCTTAACCAGCAAAGCACCATCCGAAGCAAATATATGTGCAATGATGTGACAGACAAGCTCTGGAGGAAATACCTGAGCTGTCTGAAAAAGTTACTACCCCCCTGCCTCCAGCAAAGGCCAATGAGTTCAGCCTCTGGCATCTCAGCGTGAACCTATTTTGATGCAAAGTTTGAGCAAATGGGTTGGACTGTGAATGGGAACATCTGGGGCACCGCAAACCTGCCCCTGCAACTGCGGGGGTGAAGCCTCCAGTGCGGGAGAGGGCTGGAGGCTCCTGGAGGGCTACGGTGGCTCCTTAAGCCACTGCAAGTGCTCATTTCAGAGCAGAGAAGCCAGGATCAAAAGCCATTAAAAAACCCAATATGGCTAAACTCAATTTTCTCCTCTAAAGAAGATTTTCACAAGCTCACAGTATGGGGCAGGGGCGTTGCTTCTGCTGGGCAGCTTTTATGATACTTTATCTGGACTGAAACAGCAGTAAAATACATGCATAAATTATATATGTACAAGTAGATGTGTGTGCATCTCTGCATATTTAACTTGATTGACTGAATTCACAGCAAATCTCGCAATAAAAAATACTGCTCCCATGTCATTGAGAGCTGAAGCAGCATTTGGTGGCTACGGTGGCTGCAGATGATGCTTCAGTGCTTTCTTCTCGGTGCCAGAGCTCCAGATGACGGCCCTTGTTTAAAAATGGAAGCTACCGAAAGGGCATTGGGTCTCCATTTGTGCTCTGGTTTTATCTGTGAGCTGTCGCTATCCTTCTGACACTTGCAGGATGCCCAGGGCCACTGGGTTTCAGTGTCAGATCCTGGAAGTGTGGAAAATCTGCTCTGAAAAGGGTAAATGCGTGGAATTAGGTACAGAGAGTTAATTATTAGTTGTCTTTGCTGGTCCTTTATGGGCTTGGTGACAGGGCACACTCCTGAAGAGCTTGTGATCAGTGTTCGGGCTTCTGAACCAAATTCACGTCTGCTGGAAAGCTGTTTAACTCCCAGCAAAGCCACTGCCATGTCTGGGGGGCTCAGCACTCCCCAGTGTGACTGTGCCACCCTCATCGCACCCTGGGGAGCAGGACCCAGCTCTTACTCCCAGTTTTACCAGTGGGAAACTGAGCTACCAAGCTGCGACTCTCTTTTTGGAACAGGATAGGCACAGGCAGGAGGTTTTGAGGATGAGCCTAAGCTCCAGAAACAGGGACTCTGAATTACCCCATGCAGGCACTCAGGTATTTCCATAGGAATCCTAAACCCTCACTGCAGGCGCCTACTGAACACACATACTCAGGCAGGGCGAGCACTGCCCTGCAAGGTGGAAGTTACGTGGAAAAATCTACCACTTAATAGTTTGTGGCAAAATATTGATCCTTTGGTAATTTCATTGCCAGCCAAAGCAGGTGACCTTCAAAAACAGGAGGCCTCACCCCAGAGGACCCAGGAGCATCCACCTCTCCTACCAGCTGCAATGAGTGACTGATCTGGATTTTTCCTCTTTGCCTTCCCTGCAGATGCTGGCACCCCAGTGTTCTGTGCCTATCTCAAAATGCTCTCAAGCTCTGTCTCCTCTCACCAAGCAGCCAGCTACTGTTCTTTAAAAGGTTAGGCAGCCCTCAGCTACCTGCTATGGAGCCCCTGCTGTAGATTAAAAAAAAAAAAAGGAAATGTTAATGAACATCCATTGCCTTTATTGTCAAGGAGTGGCAAACAGCAAGGTGGAGCGTGAATCAGGTCTGGTTTAGGGAGCAATGTTGTGAAAATCTGGCCTTGTGTCCTTGCATGTCCTACATCAAGCTGCTGCCCAGCCAAAAGAAAAAGCCCCGTTAGGTCTCCTCTGTCACCAGCAGCTGTGCCATGAGATGCTGTGCTTTGTCCCAAAACCACACTACCCTACGTGTGTTCACCAAGTAGATGGATTTCAGCAATGGCCAACTGCAAAATAAAATCTTGTTTTTCTGGGACGCTAACTATCAAAAGTGTGTATGGCTCCTCAAGTCTGCACTACTAATAGGATAGGGTAAAACTGAGGAGCTGCATTTATGCTTCTGCCCCTTTACTCAGAGCTTTCCCCAAAGAGTACAAGTAAAAATGTAAGAGATAACTCACAGATACACTTATATAACATGACGTATACGTGGTGGTGACATCTGTGGGTGGTAGAAACCTCTATAAGATAACAGGATAAGTGATTGACACCCCATTTAACAAGAGGCAGAGAGGGAGAAAGGGAGATGAACATTGTCCTGCGGGGGCCAAAGTGCCCATAAACTCATAGGAAATAAGGTCAGGTTGGCTAGGTCCAGCTTAAACACACCAGTGCTGCAATTCCAAGAGGATTTGGGAAAGCCAATAAACCTTTTTGGTTTCCATTCTGGTTTTTGAGCTCTTAAACATTCACACATGCAATCTTTTCTCCCCAACTGTGGCAGCTGCAAAAATGAGTTCTCTCCTCCAAACGAAAGCCAAGATTACCATGTAATGACTTGACCTCAGGAGACAGACTTCTAAGAATTGTACCAAAAATGTGGCAGTTTCCCTGCATCAGCAATATGCACATGCGTGTCCAGACATGGGATTTAGAGGAAGGCTTTGGTAAACCAGTGTTTGCTACATGCAGTCTGGAGGGCAATGAAAAGAGGAGGCTTTTTGTTTCAAAAAACACCATTTATTTTATTTTTGAAATTAATCTACTGAAGACAACAGAATGAAAAAAATGACAAGAATAGTATAGAAGTGGAGGCTGAGTTGGATTCAAGAAGTTAATGTTGCAGGAGGCCTGAAATGGCTTTTTAGGACTCGTCTTCTCCCCACAGGTGGGATTTTTGGTGCATCCATTGACCTGAGGAATCCCTTCCCTGCCTGGCTCTGCCCACAGTGTGGTCGAGGTTGTATCATGTGCGTTGGAGAGCATCACAGCTTTAAATCCACAGAAAAACACTGCAGGGGAGAAATAGTTCTTGACATCGAGCATTATAATTTACTAACAAGTTTATTAAAATCTTATTAGAAGATTATTTTTTTAAAGTCAGTTTTACCCAGCCGTTGCCCTTCTGCTACCGTCTAATCCTGGAAAATCTCGGTGAATGAGATCTATTACACCATCTTATTATAAGCCTCAGTGTGTTTGCATTTACTTCAAATACTGTCAGTAGAGCCGTAATAGTCCCATAAAATCTCACATACCTCCCTTTTCGGAGTCTCTTTTGCTGTTGGAACAGAGGCATCTCAGTGTGGTCTCATGGGGTGATTCTGGTGCACAAAGGGACTCAGGGACCATTTTGTTTGGAAATAACCTTTAACTTTGTTTCCCCAATCCTGATCGTTATGAAGAGGCTCTTAATATGTGTCTTTTGGGTTTAGTAGGTCAGAGACATGTTGTTGAGGGTCTCAAAGGACATTCCTGCTTCCGAAAGGCAACCTCAAGCACCAACTACTGTTGTCCATGTGCTTGCACGTGATGACAAGGAGGACATCTGGCAGAAGTGCATGAGGGATATCTGAGGGCCACCTTGTTTGTTTGCTTGGTTTTGATACCTGAAGGCTGCTGGGTATTAAATGGGACTGCAGGCTCTAAGATCCTTGCATCTCTGCCTTGTTTGGCTTCAGGACATGATGTTTCTATTTCCATGCAACCATTAAAAAGAGGGTGAAGGAGAACTTGATACAAGGACATCAATTTCTGGAGCAGCGTTGGTTAGCAGGAGGTGCAAACACTGTCATATAATTAAAAAAAACATACATTGGTAAATATAGAGTGTGGCTTGGTCACAGCTTTCATTCCCAGCAGTGTCCTCTGCCTTTACTACCTGGTGAGTTTCACCATCGCTTTGGTGATGCAGCCACCGCGCCACGTTCAAAGCCCCAGGCATGCAGCAACCGTTCCCTCAGCCCATCCTCCTCCTCCTCTTACCCAGGTGGGACTGGTAGGGGACAGGGACATGTGAGGAAGCTGTCTTGTCTCCAGATGGGCTCTCTCTGGTCATGTAAGCCATGTTCTCCTGGCATCCCAGAGCGACCCGTTCTTCTGGGACAGTTGGCCAGGAGTCGAGGAAAGGGATTTGCTCTGAATGGAGCTACGGGAGGGGAAAAAAAATGCACATTCAAGGTTTAAAATCGCACTTGCTGCAGGGGATGTTTCCATTGGCAGAGTCACCAGAACCAGCACAAATGATTCAAAACATTTTGCTAAATGAAATTCTCAGATGATGTCAGAGCTGAAGCTGCTTTAGCAAAACCAAAAAAGAAGGAAGGTTGAAACAAAAAAAAAAAAAAAAAAAAAANAAAAAAGAAAAAAATCACACCATTTGACAGTGGAGGATTAGGAGCTTAAAATTGTATTTATAGACTATCTAAATATTTGAGAGCCTGGAAATTCATAGTTCCAGTTCTTCAGCTCAGGTTGAGAGTTGTGCCAGCCTCTTAGTGTAAGTCACGCAACACAGCCACCTGGGCTGGACTCACTGAACTCGTGAAGCCTATATTCTGTTGTCCAGCCCTGGCTCCCATTTCCTGCAGGCTCACAAACAGATCCCACCGCCTTCATGTGCCTCAGTTTCCCCCCTGTCAAATACAGACAATTTTGTCCTCTGCCATAAAGCGCTTTGAGATTTGGCATGAGAAGAGCAGGGGAATGTTTGGATCTTCTCTCTCATGTGGCTCAGCACCCGTCCTGTGTGGGTCCCGATGAAATAACAGGCTGATCATTCAGGGATTGACAGCCGTTCTTTGTGTGTTCTTTTTTTACACCACCGGTTTCTGTCAGATGCAGAAAACCCATGGACAACGCTGTTGAGATGCTGTTTCCTTTCATGCCTGTTGCACCTGCCTGTGTCTCCAGGGCTGTGCAGAATAACCACGTCTTTGTCATGGCTCAACTAACCCACTTCATCTTTATTGATTAGTAGGTCATAATCCTCCTTTAGTGAAAACATAACCATGCCCACAGCTACAGGATTCAGATATCACCGACGGGAAGATTATATCCTCTATAGTCTGAACATGGAGAGTGAAACGGACTGTCAGAACAAGAGCACTTGTTAAGAGGAAAATCAATGGTGAGCTATTTGTGGAAGAAAAAAAAAAATCTCAACCACCACAAATGCATTAAACACAAGCTTCAGTGCTCCAACTTTGTATAAGCTCAAATTAAACGCAACCATAATAAACTGTTTACTTTCCTTGGGTTTACCCAGTAGAAAGGAGATTCCAGTTTGCTCTAACGCCTGTGACAGCAGAAGTGTTGTCTCTAGTTTGTGGTAATATGGCTGCTGTTATTAAGTTTTGATAAAAAATGCTTCAATACTTCCCCCTCCTTTCTTTGGGAAAATAAAACAGATAATTGTAAAATGTTAGTCAGGGCTTTAGCCTAGACGAGTTACATCCTCTCTGAGCAGTCGTGGTGGCTCATGAGGGTTTGTGAGATGGGGGAGATGGGGTGTCCTGCCCTTTCACTTCCCTTCTTTCCCCGTTTCACCTTGTGAAAATGCCATGCTGGGACTGAAGGTCATTCATGCCAATCTCAGGTACATCTCTTAGTGTAGTGTCTTCTTGATGCCCTGGGTAGTGCTTTCCTTCTCTTCCTCCACTATTTGTAAGCTTCTCCTGGCAGGAACTTCTTGTTATTGCATGAACATCCAGCCTTGAGCATCAGGGAGGGGTTGAAATCCTGTACTCTGCAGGCAGCCCATAATGTACGGAGTACTCGTTTCACCCCTGTTTTTAAGGCAATGATGCTGCTGTGAATTTTTGAGCAGGGGTGTATTTAAGCAATGGGTGACCCTGCAGCTCTGCTCCATCTCTGGAGCCAGGCTCGCTGTAACCAACCACTTTTACCGGTCGCCAGAGAGACATAGAGTTAACAATAAATAATGAAAAAGAACTAGATTTCCTTTGTTATGCAGCTCATTGAATGAGGTTTCCCACATCTGTAGAACTCACCACATCTTTTATGAGATTTGACTGTCAGCAAGACGTTATGAATCCCAGATGTTAAAATATGGATTTATTTATAACTCAGAGCTTATAATAGAGCACTCAAAAAGATTATATCCAGCCCCCCTCCTCAAAAGATCTTCCTGAAATAAAAGACTTAGCTTTTATTATTTTTAATTATTCTTGCTACATGATTTATCTTTGGATTACCTCTTTAAATGTCCTTTAATTACCGTGGCCTTAGGACTGCTGTGCACCGGACTTTAAGGAGCACTGGGCAAGGAGGGCTAAGCATTGACTCTCCCATCCCAATCAAGATTGCTGCTGTTTGGAGGCTGAAGGGCAGTGTGGGTAGAGGGGTGGCGTGGGGGAAATTGAACCCCAGGAGTTCCTTGGCAAAGCCGTCATTTGAAGGCACAGCCAGCTCCGGGCACCTGTGAAACTTGGAGCTGGAGGTGTTCGGTATCTGTTGCAGCCCCGAGGAAATGCTCTGGTCAATAAAAAAGCGGTTCCTCACAGCTGGTGACCATTACACCGAACACAGCGTTGGACATGCCGCAGCTGCTATTCTGCCGGAAGATGGAAATGTTTTTGGAACTGTGTGTGGAGCATTTGTTCCGTTAATGCTTTCTCCCTCCCTACTCCTGCCCCTTATTTTTCAAATTGCTGCAAGACAAACCAGCAAGTGAAAGAGGAGGGGGCCCTACATGGGCAAAGGCTACCTCTCCAGGTTGAGGTGTAAATATGCCTCTGAATTAATACTCCAGCAGCACCTCCAAGTCCTTGGAACACTCAGAGCTGTGCGCTGGCTCACAATGAGAGAGACGTTCCATCACAACCGTCCCACACTATAAACAAAGAGCAGAGGTCTGAAGGGAAGTATAAAGAGTCTCATTTTGCAGATGAGGAACAGAAAGTCAGTGGTTTTACCCTAGTTCACACAAGAAGCTGGCAGCAGTCTCAGGAATCATAAGTGCTTGAGGCAGTGGTGGCCCAGAGCAGCCCTCCATCCTGTCCTCCCTGCTCATCCCCACCTTCTTCTTCCACAGCAGCCCATGCCGCTGTCTTGTTCAGGGACCTTGTCCAGATTTAGGAAATCCTGTCACTCATTCCCCTCCCTTTCTTTTTTTCAAGCTAGGTCATCTCCTGGGTGCACTTAGGAGAGTGGCTTTGATGCAGAGATAGCAGGGAGCCTCTGGCCAAGTGTGACCATGCCACCAAGGCCTTGGGTGCCGTCACTGCAGCCTTTAAAGATCAAACCCACTGTCCTGTCTGTCCACACTGCAGAGCTGCAAGCCTGCAAAGCTGCTCTGGTTCCTAGACCATGTCAAGCCCCTTCCAGCTTTCATGAAATGGCCTGGAGCAAGGTCAGTGCATGGGATCTCAAGCTCGGGTTACCAGGGCCAGTTGGACAGATGGAAAACACCCAACCTATGAGCCCTGATAAGCTTAACTTAGCTCTCGTGCTTCAGCAGGTCCATAGTTCACTAGAGAGGTGGTGGCTTTCTGCAGACGTCCCTCTGGGACTGATCAGTTTGTTATTTTAAAGGTGAAGCAGAAAGGAGGATGCTTTGAAATAGTACTTCAAGGTGGGCCTCCTGTACCCTGAGGTTTGCAGAGCTGGAAACCTGAACCTTCTCTGCATCACACCAGTGATGAACTGATGGAAGGCCAGGAAATTGGCTGTCAGTGCTGACACTGCACAAATTTCATGGTGCTGTGAGGAGGAACAGCAAGTTGGTAACGGGCAGAGACTACTGGGCTTGGCATTTCCTGGATGCTGGGAGAGTTTGGAGAGGACCAGAGCTCTGGTGTACATCAGCACAGCTCCTTTAGTGCTTGAAGAGAAAAATGTTTGGAGGGGGTTTATGGGACACTCACCAGCTTGTAAACATTTTTTTGGCATATCAACTTGTGTCTCATGAGATTTAAAACCTTCATCACCCTAACGTTTTCCATCCCACAGAGAACTCTGATCTGAATACGATATGCGCTCGAGAAAGTTTGCCAATAGTGTGATGTTGCAAAACTTGTGAAATGCCTCGCTTAACCACAATATTCTGCGTTTTCCAAGCCACATACCTATCTATTACAAGGTCTTTCAGATAGAATTATAGACAGACTGTGGGTCATGAGATCCTGACCTCAGTGTGTTTTAACTCCCTTCTTCTCGTGAATTAACTCCTGAACTATTGACTCTCTGTTGAATGGATAGCAGAGTTCAGCTACATTTTACACGCAAGGTTTCCATCCTGTATCTCGACAACTGCAAACCCCAAGGACGAGTAAATACTTCAACCTCAGCCATAAAATTGATGTCTTGCGAAATGAACAAAATGGATTTAGTAACTTACAAGGGAGATACCATCAAGTCCATAATGAGCCAGAACTAAGAGTTATCCCATCCCTCTCCTCAGCAGTGTGGCTGGAAGAGCTGAGAGTAGATCACCCCTTTGCAGGCACTCAGTTAGTGCCTTATATCTTCTTCCCTGAAAGCAAAATCCACCTGTGATTGTGTCAGATCTCAGCATCATGAGCTCCCCTCAAAGGATTGACTTAAGAATCACAAGGTTTGCAAGGACAATAATCAACTTTTAAGTTCTGTTCTTGCCTTCTGGTTTTTGAGTCTGCAGATCACTCCCTGCTAGGTTAGTGGGCTTTCCTCCACAACCAGAAAGACAAAAAATTAATCAATATAACATAAAGATCCCAAGATCTTGGGAAGCACAAAAAAAACAGTAAAAGCACAGAAACCATCCAAATTGCCGGAACCGTGTCAACAGATCAGCAACCACACTCTGCTGCTGTAGCAGGATGCAAATGAGCCTGGTAAATGTGACTACAGCTGCAGTCCGAACCCTTATTTTGTCGTTAAATAAAAGAAAGCCCCTAAAACCTTGCATATAACACTGGCATATTAGAAGCTGTGCAAGCTATTTCTACATTGCACGTCCTACTGAGCAGAGTCCTTAAGAAGCTGAAATTTTTAAAAGAAAAGATGCAGTTTTCTTTAGAGTTAGAAGTCAGATGGAAAACATAGTTTAAGGTCTGGTAAAGAAATTCTCTCTAATATCTGAAAGTTTCTTGGCTGAGGAGTGGAATAGCTTCATATATTCCCAAGGCTCCCTTGCCAGGCTGGCTCTGAGAAACACCCTTACGTGCTCCTCTGGCATCAAAGATGAGAAGTTTGAGGCTTTACATGCTGGTTCTTCATGTCTAACTGAAAACTGAAACACAACGTCCGTCTCCCAACTCCAAAATACAATAGATGCAGTGGTGGCAAATTAATAAATATTGTCACTAGAAAATATTAAGAAGAAATAGTAGGCTGAGCCTCAAAACAGAATATTTCCATCAGCTTGGCAGGGAAAAGTCACCGATATGCAACCCCAGATTGAACTGCAAAGGGGAACAGAGCAGGACTGAACACACCTTGTACAACCCAAGGGTGGTAGGGAGCTGGAGAGATGTGTAGGATGGCGTTGCCCACCTTCTCGTGTGATCTCCACCAGGTATAAACAGGGCAAGAACACTTCCCTGTCCCAGACATGCCTTGTCAGGAGAGGGTGGCAATAGGTGAACCCGTGTGGCATCCAGGCTGCCCACACATATCGTCGCTGGGGCACTTTTGCTGCAGAGATCAAAGCCGTTGTCTGCTACCCCAGGCTGGGAGGCTGGTTCCTGCTTCCTTGTCGACCCTGTGGAGGGAGGTGATGGCAACACTTGAATTAGGCTCGGTAGTAGGTGGTCTGAATGGTCATGTCTGTGCTAGTAAGTAACCAGAACCAGGGCACAGGATCAAATACTCTCCTGTGATCACCGAGAAGTTAGCTCCTTCTCTGGCATGATTTTTGGCCCATGCAAACTATCAGGCTCCCATGGGCCAGGGTATGTGGCCTTACAGGCAAGACCACTATGGGGGGTTTGTGGAAGGGGACAGGAGGGAACTGTATGGATATGAGCTGTGTCGTGGGTAACCACAGGGATATGAGCCATGCTCTGGTACTCATCTTTAGGGCCAGAAAAAAGGCCAGGGCAAGCTGGCCCTGCTTGGTTTGCTGCTGTAGCCACAGGCAACATGAGCTTCCAAGCCCTCTGGCTGGAGTCAGAGATGACCCCTAAATATTAAAAAGCCATATTAAAAGGAAAATGAGCTGCTAAATGGTAACCATCTAATTCAGCCAAGCATCAGAGATGGCTCCTAATGCCTAGAGCCTTCCTTGAGCTATGGCTAGTCACATCAATCTCCCTCCCTCACCTAAAAGTCCTTCTTCAAAACCGATGCCTTCATTCCCTATAAAACCTCAAAGTAAGAAAAAAAATTTTAAAAAAGACAGATGGGGGAGGTTAATATTTCCCCAGGTTTCCTCAGCCAGCCCCTGTGTTTTTGAGTGGAGATGGTGGTTCTGTGAGTTTGGGATGTCAGACATTTTCCTAGGATTTCAGCCTGCTCCAGGCACATCCGTTCTGTGTGCTCAGCCCATCCATATAGCACATTTGCAGCAGCCTGACGAGCCCAGGATATTAATGTACTGCATTTTTTTTTCCAGGAAATCCTGTGAGAATACTACAAAGCGGGAATAATAAAATATGCATGATACATCAGTGTTCACTGAACGCATTAGCCTTTGCTGCACTTATCTCACTTCTTGCTCTCTCTCTGTCCTGTCTAGAAACTCCTTAGGACATGGAGTGTGCCCCTGAGTGCTGAATATTTGAAGGATTCTCTGGAAGACCCAGCTTCTGGGTGTGTCTCGATCCTCATGTGGCTCTGTTGAAGCTGTCTGGGCTTTCTGTAGAGGGAAAGGTAATTTAATTTAAGCAAGATGGCAAAAAGTGGCTCCTGTACTTCAAGGCTTGATTCTGCCCTTCGGTTTCCATAAGGGGGAAGGATGTAAGGAAAAGGGGAGAAGAAATATTAATGGAAGGACATTGGCAAGGTCATGCTACATGCTGAGCATCTGGATTCATCTTGTAGGCACAGGTTGTTTTAAAGGTTAACTCTCACTGTATAAGGAGCATTCACATTGGAAATGTCCTCTCAGAAGGACAATAGGTTTTAAGACACATATACAAGACAAAACTTACTGAGACTGCAAAACAAATCAGTCTTCCCCAGCAGAAGAAGAACAGAAAACTAGGAGAAGTGAAGTATAAGTCTCTTAAAAGATGCCAGAAGATTTCGGTTTAACATTTCCACGTTTTCTTCCATCATTTGCCCACAACCAGTCACCCATTTAGCGAAGTTCATCACGCCAGTAAACCTAAACATCTAAGTATTCTTCCATTCAGCTGAAATCGACTGCAAAACCATCTGGGTTTGCATTACAAGAGGTTTCCTTCTTTGCATCCTGTGATGGTTTAGTGACACGGAGAATTTCCCTTTTCTTCTGAAGCAAAGCAGCTCTGTTGGAATCAGTGCTGAGAATGAGAAAATAGGATGTTTTACAAGGATGCCACGTGCAACTCACCCAGACCCTGCTTACCTAATCAAAACCAGCTCATATTCAAAGCTTGCTTAGGCCTGACTGAAGAGTCTGAAAAGGCCCTTCTCAGTGTCCACCATCAAATATCAACTGTCCTTGCTCTGAGCCCAGCTGGCTGGAAAACTCCAGAGCTCTTCAGAATGCAGTTAGCCAGATACGTCTGCTGTGATAGAGAAATAGGTCAGAGCCATCACGTTGTGGTTTAATTTTCAGTGTGCAGCCAAAGGCATCTTTGTGAGTGAGTCTTTAAATAAGTGAAAAAAGGGAGACGAACCTTAGAGATGCTGCAGTTACCACTGGGCTGGTCCATGACTTTTTGGCAACACAGGAGTTCTTTGGCCACAGTGCCTCCTGGAAACAGAGCAAAATGCCCTAGGATGGGCTGTGGGTAAGTGCCTGGAGAGTATTAGCCAAGACGAAGCTCTTGGACACGAAGGAGAGCTCTTCAAAGGCACAAAGGGAAATCTAATTCCTCTTGAATTTCATGCTTTGGAAAATCTATCTAGCCATAGTATTTTTTTGCTTGACAGGCAAACTTCGGCTCAAGTTTCTCCTTTTTAAAATAAGCTTGACAAACTAATTAATTAAAAAAATCCAGCTATCATGTTCTACTCTCACTTGTGACACAGTAACCATTAGCACATTAGCAGATAAATTTATCTGAGCTCAGTGGGAAGTTCGTGTACACTTGGTTTACATTAAATAGTAGGTCAACATAGTAAAGTATAAAGTTAAAAACACAAGCAAGCAAGTCTGATCAGGACTAGAGAAAACATTAATGTGATTAAGTATTTCGTTAACTGATGATTCAGAAGAGCCAGACTAGAGGACACCACAGAATTACTCCAGCTTTATTTTCTCCGTTCTTTTTAACTATTGCGTTTGGATGAACCCATCTGGGAACTGAGGCACACCACAGAATTTGTCTAATTCCAGCAGGACCTGAAAGGCAAAATGACAAAGGACAGTGGAAACAATTTCCACAACCTGGCAGATAAAGACTGACCTGCACAAAACCTGTGAATTTTCAAGCAGTTGATAGCTTTGATCCTGGTCTTCTGTCCCAAGTCTAGGAGGCAGAGTAGGCTGCTTTGTGGTCCTTTAGGTATCTCCAGGATCTTGGGCAAATATAAAACTAATACTTTTATATTTTTTTAGATTTATTAATTGTAAGGCCTGGAGGAAATTATTCTTGGTTTTAGTGTCCAAATATACCTATTTTAGAAAAAAAAAAAATTTGATCTCTTTAAAACAAAACCCAACCTATGCATGGAAAATCAAATACAAACCTTAGAAAATGGTTCCTGTAGTTAATAGTACTCATTGCTAAAAAAATATATTTCTTGTTTTTAATATGAATTTGTCCAGCTTGTATTTGTTGTGTCTGGTCGTATTATGCCCATATCAGGTAAGCAGAATATCCTTCTGTCATCTTTTGATGACTTACCAGAGTCAAGTCACCCCATAGCTGTTCCCTTGCTTTTCTAGACACCTTGAGGGCCCTTTAAGCCTTTCAGTGTAGGCCACGTGTATTCAAATCCTTTTACCAGTCCTGTGACTCTCTCCAATTTATTAGTATTTCTTCAACTGCAGAAATATAAGTCAATGTTTGCAACTGTCAGATCTGTTCCATATGCAGACCACAACCTCCCCACTCTGCACAGTTGTCTGCTTTTTGCCTTCAGGATCCCTCCAAACCTCTGGAAGACATTCTGCAAAATCTCTGCTTCCTGGGGCACTGTCCTGTGCAGTAAATGTGTACAGAAATTCATCATTCCTCAAAGGATAAATGTAAAATATATACTGAATATAGTTCAATATATATTGAACCATAACTGCAACGAATGTAGGGAGAAATCCAGGGTACCCACTACCCCAACATCATCTTTCGTTGGCAGTTCCCAGGCTTCCCCATCATTTGCAAACACTAGTAACGTGTTTCTCTCCAGAATATTAGTAAAAAAGGTTAATACGCAAGGCCAAAAGCTGAGCTCTGCAAAGTACCGCTAGAAGCGCAGGAGCTCAATGAACTGTCTCTTGTTGCAATTAGGGTTTGAGATCTATCAAATGTCCAGTTCTTAACAGATTTTACATATGCCAAGTGGATTTAATCAGCTTAAAATACCCTGTGCTACCGATACCTTTATAAAGTGCTAACTCTTTTAACACCATTGTCCCTATCAGCAGCAAAAAGATAAGTTTACTTTGACAGGATCTCTTTCCATGAACTGGTGCTGATTGGTATTGGCTACATGAGTGTCTATATTAATCGAATAAATTTGAACTGATGTAGCTATAAGCAGTTTATTATTGTACCAGGATTGATACACTCTCCAATTCTAACTCACAGACACCCTGGAAATAATGAAATTCAATACTAATAGTCCTTGGGCGGTGTGGTGAAAATCCTGGGGTTCAAGTTATCCATTTAGCTTTAGTCACTTGCTGCTTAATGACCACAACAAGCATCAGCGGAGCAGAGGTATTTAATTTTCAACACATAATAAGTCAGTATTACTGGGCTTCTTCACAACACAGTAGAGGTATTTACTGAACAATTCTTCCCTCTGTCCTTTTGCTTCCCTTATCAATATCCTACAGTTTCTGGTTTCTCGTTTATACTGAGTGTTAAAATCAGTTTTCTCTTTCCTCTGAATATGTCATGTTTGACTGTGTGTGGACACCCAGACATTAGTTACCCTATAGGTAATGCATATTCACTCCTCTGCCTGGGGCAGTGTCTCAGCTGGGGGTTTTGGGCCATGAGCAAAATATGCTCCACCAAATTTGTAATTATCAGTCACATTTTTACTTAAATTCTTTCTTTCAACTTTTTGGTTGTGTAACTGATACCAACCTTAGGAAACACGCCACTTTGAACAGCTGAACATTCATGTAATATGCCCACAATGTGTATGTGTACATACATACACATTTTCTTAATCTGCTGTTTTTTATATGCATATAATAAAATATACATATTCCCACCTCAATCCCTGCTCCTGTTTAATTCCATCAGTAAAGGAGTAGCTGGAGATGTCTTTGGAAGATATGGGAATGGGGCTCTGTGAGCTGTAAAAGCCAAGCATCTGCTGGAAAGCAGGACTCTCCCCCCACGGCAGAAGCTGATGCTGGATACCTGCCAGCTCCTCCTTCCATCCCACACCGGGATTTTTTCAGCTGTCCCTGCAGCAACAGCAGTAGCAACTTTAACTTGGAGAAGAGGAGAAGGGCTCAGAGGTATCTCAGAGGAGTGTTTTCCCCACTCCCACATGCTTGTGGGAACTCTGGGGGAGCTTCTTGGAGCAGCTTTGATGTTAGAAGTGAGATTCCTGTAAATACTCTTTTTCTTATCTGACAAAAAAAAAAAACTTGTTCCCTAACTCAGAGAGCGTTGTACCTCCGTGGAGGAGGAACTACAGAAGAAGACCAGTTTAATTACTGGTATGATCTAAAGGTTCAGGGTTGATTGGCAGGCTTTCTCACACCCAAGGGGTAAACCAAAATCAACATTCAGTGTAAAGGAACATCCTTCCTTTGGAAGAATCAATGCTGGGGTGGTCAGCATGGAGCTCTTATGTTGCATGTGTGAACATTTCCTGTGGTCCATATGTTACCTGAGATATGTCTTCTGGTTCTCAGTCCTAGGCAGGTTTTGGTACACAGATTATGAAGCCATCTGTACTAGCCAAAGATGGGTGAGCCAAGGCGATGAAAAGCCCTGCTCTGACCCCTAACCTTCATCTGCTGTTAAAACCACCCCAAGTGCTGTTACTTCTAGGTTTGGGCTCTCCTGGAGCAGTCATACAAATTCCCTCTTCATTGTAGCAAGAGGAAGGGATCTTCTAGTGAAGGGACCAGCCTGGGGCTATTCAACCCATGTCTGGAATAAAGACCTTATCTGTTCAGCATACCTGAAGGTAACCACCCATGTTTGACCAGTGTGATCCTGCTTGAGGTAGCAATGGGAGCTTAGACTGGTAGCTGACCTACATGTAGTTTAGACAATATATTCAAATGAAATGGCTACATTTAGATTTTTTGGCTGTGAGCTGAATCTTATGCCATCATGTCTTGTTCCAAGCCACAGTTTACCCTTGGACTATTGTCTCTACAGGCCATGGCCAAGACACCCTGTTATTTGGAGTACAACCCTTCAAAGACCTCTGCTAACCAAAGGGGTCTCATCACCACCTTGGTGTCCTCTCACCTTGTCATGCTTTCCAGGGGTTCCTGACTCCTGTTTATTTTGGAAAATCCACATTTCTCAGGTGTCCCAGACCAGCTCCAAACCTCTCTGATTTCAGCCACACTTGTATCCCAACCCATCTGTATATGACACCTGAGCCGTCACTGCTTAAGTGTTACCGACTGCCTTGGCCTCAGCAGACTTGAAGCATCAATATTTGACGCAATACGGGGTAGACAGCCTTGATTCATAACACTCAATGAGTGCCCAAGAGCTCTCCTAAGCCATTGAGTGTCATCAGTAGCGTCAACAAAAAGGTCAAAGCAAACTCTGTGGGCTAAGCTCTGACCTCTTGGAGAGCTCACGACTTCCCTAAGCTCTTGTATGGCGGCAGCAGTGACACATTAGCTGGATATGCTTATGCAGGTTTGTCCTGAGGAATCTCCATGGCTATTTATCTTCTGCTATTCCTTTCCTTGTCAGACTTGGGCAGAAACTGAGTTTTCAGAGATTTCTATTGTTGTTGTAAAACTTCATTTGCTCTGATGCAAAGCAAGCCAGGCAGAGTGAGCTGTGACTCTTTTCCTTCCTTGCCGTCTGCCTGTCTGGCATCACTTTCTCTCCTAAGCTGGGCTCTTAAGTGGAGACAGTGCATCCAAGGTAAGGATATTACCTCAAACCTCCCTTGCTATAAATAGGCCTGGCTGCCGCCCCGAGGTTGCTCATTCTGCTGTCAGAGTATGGCTAAATGTCCACTTACAGATTCCAACGTGTGCTTGATGTGGAGATTACAGCTGCTATCCAAAACAAAGGAGCTTTCTCTTCTCACGACAGGCTGCTCCCTTGACGATGCAGTTTGGAAAACTCCCATCTCTTGAGAGGGTTTAATCTATGCCCAGGTGCTTCTTTTGTGTGAAGACAACACAGCTTCCTCCAAACCTAAATTAAACCAGCATCCTTGGGCATCTGCTGGAATATGTTTGGTGTCCTGAAAATCACAGGGGAGGAAAGGTCTGATCCCTGGGGGTTCACCTATGGAGCAAAACACCAAGATGCAAATATGTTAACACAGGATAGGATGGCAGCATGCAGGGTTGCCAACCTGGACCCCAAAACAGCCTCAGTGCAAGGGTGTGGCATTGCCCCTGTACCCCCCAGGAGCCTTCACCCAAAGGAAAGATGCTTGGTTTGGGCTCAGGACCATGCTAATGTGCAAGTGGTTCTGGTGAGGATATCTGTGAGCTGCAATTAGCTAAGAGTGGCTAATGAATATTAGTTGGTCTAAAAAGGTGAGGTTTTGCAAAGAAAGTAATTTTTCCTGCACAGCTGCATTTTCTCACAGCAGTTTTAACAGGGCCAAAGAAAACTCTGCTTTTCTCGTACTTTGTTCTTACACTATTTTTTCCTGCTTGAGGCATTTTGCAAAGGAAATGGGAACGGCTGCACTCACTTGATGGATGTGGGAACTGGAGGATCAGGTGAAGGGATGTTTCCTCCTGTCCCCAACAAGTCCAGGCAGGGTTTGGAACAGACTGACAGAGGAGAGCTTCCCTCACACTGAGGTACCATGACAAAACATGAGCAAGACATAGCAGCAGCTCCTAAACACTTGGGAAGTCTTGTCCTTGCTGGTGTGATGGGTCTGAAGCATGGCTAACCCAGAAACAGCTTCTCTTTGAGTTCTGGCGGTGGAATTTGGGCCTAATTTATTTGAGTATGCTTGGCTGGCATCTCCAGCTGCCATTGTGTCTCTACAAAAAAAAAAAAAAAAATTAATTTTCTCCTAGGCAGCCACAAGGCAGATGGTCACCATGGGCTTGGCAACAGCAAGCCAGATGGCGCGGTGAAGGTAGTGGCTGAGGGGTGGCCGTGTTCTTCCAGCTTTGCTATGGGAGATGGGTATATTCTGCGGTGGCCGGTGTTTATATTTGCTTGTCGATTACGGCCTGCAAAATGCTAAAGGAGTCTGTCTGCAACCTCAGAGCACAGCCTGGCTCCTATGACCACAGGTTTGAGTGTTGCAAGAAGAGCCATGCTCACCTTCCAGCTACAAAAGAGCCCTTTGTGCATTTTCTCCTGCTCCTCCCAAGCTGTGCACTTCTCAGCTACTCTGTTGTCCTGGTCTGCCTCAGCCCCCTTGCTTCTCATCGTGCTGATGCTTGTGACTCAACTGAACTCTCTGTCAATCACCTAGGGCTCTTAGCCATCAATCAAGACACCTACCACTCTTCTACCATCTGTTCTTCTCCTTTCCTGACATCTCCAGAGCTTTGCTCCTCACCCACCTGCCATTTGGTTGCGTGTCCCATGGAAAGCATCAGCAGGGCAATGCTTCCTTGCTCTCACCACAGAAGCTCTTTGCTCCAGTAGAAGGAAGATGTGGCTCTTGGTGATGGGAACGCTGATGGTCTGCCTGTGTTCCAGCCTTTAGCAGCAAGTCAATACCAGCAGCAGCCAACACCTCTCTCCACCTGTAGCATCCTAAGGGAGGGTACGGGCAGTGTGCACAGCCTGAATCACTAAACAAACATTGCCATCATTTTAGGAAGGCAGGACTCATCATTCAGGCTCTGCTTCTGATATTGCCTTCAACACTCAGCCTGGCATGCTCCCATGTCCTCATTTCCCCCGCTTGCTGCGGCTCTATCAGTCCCTCAACCTCGCCACATTAGATGAGAGGGAAACCTCAGCTCATGTCTGCGACTGTAAGCTCGGTTTCCTTCCCGCTGCACTCATTTCCCAGCAATGGTGACAAGCTGCTTCAATTTACTGGCTCCAGGGGAGTTTTATTTTGAATATTTTATGCAAGCAACAATGTGGCTGCAGCCAGGGGCAGGGCTGTGGTCCCAGGGGCACGGCATCCCCTCCCTCCCCAGCACGGCCGTAGGTGGGAAGGCTGCGCAGGTCGCTGGTGTGGGTAAACATCCAAAGGGATGTACTTTGTCGCTTGGCTCACACTAATGCAGCTCTCTTAGCTCATGATTTTTGACGGAGATGTGTGTGCACTAATGGGAGATTGCCAGGCTAGAAGTAATTAAGAAAAGTTCCTTTCAGTATGTTATAATCATTGTGAATTATTAAATAGGACAGAATTTTTAAAGTCTAATTCCCTTTTCCATTATTTATACTGTTTGCTTCGGTTTTGTCCTGTCTTTTGAAAGGTATGAATCCACTAGAAAGTTTCAC
Organism: Syrrhaptes paradoxus; assembly: GCA_013400615.1. NCBI lineage: Eukaryota > Metazoa > Chordata > Aves > Pterocliformes > Pteroclidae > Syrrhaptes > Syrrhaptes paradoxus. Next base: position 58,367 of record VZTO01015027.1, read on the forward strand.
TTTCAGGTTGGAGACTGCCGAGCCTGCAATACAGCTTATTTTAAAGCCTGAGTAGGGGCTGTGTCTTTTCCCCTTTCCCATGCACAAGATTTAAATTTCAGGTCACTTTTAGCACTGCGTCTACAAGCCGAGGAATTTTTCCAGTTGCAGTAACAGGCCACGAAGGATCAGGGGAAAAAAGTCAGCACATCAAAGGGCTAGGGTAGGGAGAGCACATGGGCAGATCTGTCCTGCAGTAGGTATGTGATCAAACAGATAAGTGTCCATGCCTGCGCCCCAGTGCTGTCTTCCAGCCCTTGCTAATACATCCCAGCTCTAGCAGCAATCCTCGCTTCTTAAACGCTCTGAAACAAAAGGGTTTGAAACCATAATTTACTGTTTCTTTTTTTGACATATTTCTAAATCGGTTCAATATGGTCTTGAACCGCTAAACTCAAGTGTTTGACTTGCTTCCAAATCGAAGTGTTCATAAAAAAAAAAAAAAAAAAAAAAGGCGAGGGGGAGAAGAAAATGCAAGAAAAAGAGAAGTGCTCTGGTAGTTTAAATCAGTCAGCCCTGCACAGTGATTTAAAACCAGTGGAGCACTTCAAGTTTTCATAAGTACTTAGCTTTGGAAGCAGTCCGAGTCCTGGCCACGTGCAGTCGTGGAATCATTTACCATTATTAGGGAGCTTGAATGGTGCTTGAGCTCTCCCTCTGCCCTGATAAGCGCACAGATTGCCTGTGATTAGTAGGGTGGTTTCAAGCTTGTGCGCAGTTGAGAGCGATTATTTTCTAGTGTGCCATCACTGTCCCTATCTCCGAAGATCTGAGATCTTCCGAATTCATTAATTCCTTCAGCTCATCTGAATGGAAATTGCTAACAAGACGGAGTTACTTCAGTGCAGTTTTACTGCGTGTGTCACAGGGAATAATAAATGTTTGCAACCAGGGCAGATGGAGCAATAACGTGCATGCCATCGAGCACTCCTGTGCTGGGTAAGACCTGTTATTAAGATATGTGATTGTAGAGCCTCTTTGCTCCAGCCACGGACTGGGGAATTCTGGTTTTAGATGCCCTGATGCTTCCTTGAGCTGGAAAGGGCAGAAGGACAGTACAGATATTCCCATATGTTTTACTGTATTGCATTGCATTGTGCTGATGAACAATACTTGGTTAACCCGAGTCCAGATTCCTGCACCAGCGTGTAGAAAGGCACTGAGGTTGTCAGATGAAACTGTTTACAGAGATGATCTCTCAGGCTTGCTGGCTGAACCAAGGAAGTTAAAAAAATTGTAAGAATTCAGATTGACTAAAGATGGAAAAGTTTTGCTTTTCTAAGCTAAGCCAAAACCTGAAAGAAACAACTTTGTTTCTTGTTTTTTTGGGTTTTTTTCACTTGTAAGCTTTTTGGTTGCTAACTGCACACAAATTTTGAAATAAAATTCTGTTGCAATAAGAAAAATGGAAATGCTTTGACTTGAAATCATCTCAGCAATTTCCCCCGGGTCCTTTGCCGAGGTGGTAAAACCAGTAAAAAATGCAAACCCAAATTCCTAGTTTTCCATGGAAATTTTTGACTGCCAAAAACCCACATGGTCCAATAAAAAAGCAACATGAAATGCCCAAATTTGTGCATGAAGCAAGCTGGGTTTGTGACGCCTGCTCTGCTGTCCAGCTCCCTGTGAGACGAGGCTTTGCAGGAGCCCGCAACTCTGCTGCTGCCGGTAGGGAAGATGACGGGAGTTTGAACTTTCGAGAGGGTCCCTAGATTCCTCCATGTGGAAAATCAGAACAATCTGCTGGCAAAGAGGTCAAACTGGAGGCAGAAGAAAGATAATCCCACCCCTGCCTCCTCCCAGACGTACAGCCAATGGTCTCCAGCGCCTCGGCCGGTTCCCCAGCTCCCCAAGCCTATCTCAAGACATCGTGGGCTGGCTTATCTCTAAAAAGAAAAAAGAGAGGGAGTTCTCCCTGGCAGACAAATGATGCACTCCCTGTCTCCGGGACTGCCAAGCCCCCGCATACAGGGGGCTATCTCTGTGCTATCTGAGCAGGTTATTAAGTGCTATCAGGGTCCCACAGCCGGCACTTGGGTCCCCAGCCTCTCCTGTGTCCTGGTTGGATGTCTCTCCATTCTTTGCTAATTAGTTTGCAAAGCAAGGGCCTGGGGAGGACCAGATGCCTGGGTGTCCCCATTCCACGGGGGACTCATATGCTGGCCATCCCTGTGTAGATGAGGGTGGCTGGTCCCCCTTCACCAAGGCTCAACCTTGGGCTTGTGTTGTCTGGCCCATCGCTTGGTGGAAGCAGGTACCTCCAGAGGATGGTTGTAGAATCCAAGAATCACAGAATGGTTTGGGTTGGAAGGGACCTTAAAGATCATCGAGTTCCAACCCCCTGCCATGGGCAGGGACACCTCCCACTAGCCCAGGTTGCTCAAAGCCTCATCCAGCCTGGCCTTGAACCCCTCCAGGGATGGGGCATCCACAGCTTCTCTGGGCAACCTGGGCCAGTGCCTCACCACCCTCACAGTGAAAAATTTCTTCCTAATATCTAGTCTAAANGTGGCTCTTCCAAAACATGGGCCAATGTACTAAATGTGTTCATGCGTTCTCTGGCACAGAGCATGTGTTCTGTCCTCTGCTTGTCTGTGGTCTCCGCCTGTGGTTGCAGAGCACTTCACGCACAGCGCTGATGTCCTTAATACTGTCAACTCTTGCCTGGTATTTAAGAAAGAAGATATCTATTGATTTCCTTCCATAAGTGATTTCATTGTCTTCAAAAGCTTGCTTTAAAGAGTTTGCAGCGGTGTGCAGATATTGTGAGATGATGCTGGTGTAAGACTACACAGGTCAAGGATATTGAGCTTAATTTTATCTGGGAAGTGCTGCAGACTCCTCTGACCCCCCACCAAAATTCAGCTACCTGAATTGCAATCTTTCATTCAAATATTTGTATTAAAAGCTTTGCTTGCAAGAACAAATTCAGATAATATTTTTGAGAGGATTACCCAAGAAAAAACACAAAATAATTTATTTTACATATTAAGGATTCCAGTGTCCTAAAGAAATGTACAGCAAAAGGCTTCCCCCATCCTTACCTCTGTGAAAAAGCAAACGAACAATTTTGGCCCAGAGCTAGCAGCCACTTCTTGAAATGAGAAAGTCATATATTTACACGCTGCCCTGCTACCCTATAAAACACTGAGAAATTGGGTCTGAAGAGGGTTATTGCTTTCTGGAAATACAAAAGGAGTTTGAAAGACCAGGTCACAGCCTAAATATAGCTGTGATAAAGGGGGACAACTCCTGGGTAGCTGTGCTGGTATCTTTAATTACAGCAGCACAGACTGCAGCGAGAGGTGTAGCTGAGGATGCGGCTCCTGCTCTGAGCACCGACTGCCTGGATGATGCTGTTCAAGCTACTTCACAGCTCAGTGCCTCAGTTTCCCCTTCTTCAAACTGGAGGCTGGGATGCGGTCCTGCCCTGCAAACAGCTTCAAGCTGTGTTCATGCGCTGCTGTAAAACAGAGGTTTGAGAGGTTTGTGGAGTTGTTTTGCTTTTTTTTCCTGAGATGCCTGGGTCTCTTTTGTCTCATTTTACAATCCTAATGGAGGGGGAAAATACACCTGAATTGGCCATGGTCTGGAAGGAGAAAGTCATTCTCATTATTAAGCTGTTATTTTTATGAAGCTGTAACTTACAGGCTCTCAATACTTATGTTATAGTAGTCGAAAAACAGGATGAGATCCCATAAACCATTCTTTATGGTAACCAGATGGTCATCAAGGCTGCAAAGGTACCTGACAGTGCCTGTTGCAGGGAAACACCTGCACAAACCTTAACCATCTCTGGGCCAGCTCTGTCAACAGGTTGACCTCTCCTGCAAGAGCTGGATAGTTATCTGGGGAACACTGTCACACTCCCCCTCCCTAGACCTGCCTGTCACAGGGATGTGTTACCAGCCCTGACTCCATCCGTCTTATTTTAACCCCTTGGACGTAATGTAAGTGAAATTCTTACTCCAGCCTTTCTCCACCCATTAGAAAACTGGGTTGACTTTTTCTTGGCTTCCCGCTTTATTTCTGCCTTCCCTTGGGAGATGCCACTGGGAAGGCTCTTTGGCACATCCCCAGCTCACTGTGGGCAGGGGTCCAGGCTCACGTCCTCTCCAAGATCCTCTGTTCTGGAAGGAGATGGCAGGTCCCACCAACCAACTGTGGCACCCAGGGTAACCCCTCTTGGAGGCCACTTCCCTCCCCATCCTGGGGCTGTTGGCTCACCTCCTTGCACTGGCGGTAGCCAAAATGGGTTTGTGTAAGTATTAGATGGGTGCTAACTCATATCACCTTGACCAGGAGAGGTTAGGAAGCAGACTCTGGACTGTGTTGCCTGGCTGATGGCAGGAGGATGCTCAGAGAGGGTGTTGAGAAGAGGATTTCCAGAGAAAAGGGTAACTTATCCAGACATGTGTGTCAGTGCTGTTGGCAAAACATCTACGTGACTAATAATTCCTAATAGCAACAGGTTCACAGCATCTGATGTGTCAGGGAGGTGCTGTTACTGAAAGGCTTATTTTATCTCTCCTGAAAATCAGCGATGGACTGGTTTTGCTGTCTGAGCCAGTTATTAAGCAGAACTGGTGGGAAAAAAAAAAAAAAAGAAGAAAATTAAAACTCTACAGGGAACGACACACCATCAACACTGGTTTTGCAAAGGGAAATGCTGCTGTTTCAAACCGGTTTTGATCCATGTGTAACCCAGCCTCCATACAATGTCCTGCAACCATCGAACATTTGATTAAAATATTATTGTCCAAAACAACCATTTCAGGAGAGGCAACAACTTATGAGAAACAATTGCTGTCAGTGAGCTCCCAGGAGAGGGATTTTTTAAAAAATATTATTTCTCTTTGCCCAAAATGGGCTTTTGTAACCTGTGAAAGCAATATCCCCCAACCACTTCATTAAGCTCTGTGGGTTCTGAGCAGGGGGGAAGCACTGGGACTCCTGGAGTGCCCCTCTTCCCTGACAACCTGTTGTGAAAAAAAGAGAAATAAAAAGCCCTTACTCACGGGTTCTTTCCTCAGAAAGCCACACCGTGCTCGATTTCCCAGAGGGTGAGTCACGTCCTGGCCTTGCCAGCATCCTGCCTCTCTCCGCCGAGCCCGCAGCAGGACGGAGGAAGGGCAAGAGGGTGTTCAGTGGAGAATTTCCAAAGAAAAGGCAAACGTCTTCACACTGAAGTTGTCATTGTCAGCACCGCATCGATGTGCTTTGTAACCTTACGTTGGTGTGCTGGCGATGGCTGTGGGTGTGGAGATGCTGTGTTGAGCACCATGGAGGAGAAAATGCAGCCCATCGTTCTACTAACACCTTCACGATGGCATCACCCCGCTAAATAATAAATGTACAAACAGAGTTTTTGCCCTAAAGCAACAGGTATGCTGTAGTCTTAAAAGGAACTAAAAAGGCATGGGAGACTCCTGTAACAGATAGATATCTCTACTTTCTGCACAGTTTTTAAGTTGTGTAGATGTTTATTTTTATTATTTGGTTACAGATATGCACTACTGATTTCTTTGGTCTCAATGCCCAAGAGTGACTTTCCAGCCTCAAATTTTTGATGCTCAGCTAGTATCTGTCCTCTAAAGATTATGGGTTGCCTTTGAAAAGCTCAGTCAACAGCGATCAGAGTGGCTCTGATTATTCAGCTTTGGGGAAGACTGAAGGTCCTTTGGTTGCCATAAGTTGAAATAGCTTCAAAACTGCCTCTCCATGCCCTGCCTTTTCAACCTCTACCTTTCCATGCCCTGCCTCTCCATGCCTTGTCTCTCCATTCTCTCCTTTTCCATCCTCTATGTCTCCATCCCCTGCCTCTCCATGCTCAGCCCCACAACTGGACTGCCTCTACCCACATCATTTCCAACAGCGACACATCCAGCCCACTGGTTGCCCTTCAGAAGTGTTCTCTAATCCGCCCCTGAAGGATGAGTTCGCATCTGTTCACCAGCACCTCCACTTCTATTTTAAACTGAGCTTCCGAACACTTCCTGAAAATAGTTGACGGCTCATGTCCTTTCCTGAGAAATGAAGCGCTGCGAGCTATCTGGGTTGGAAAGGGCAGATATCCAGAAACAAGGAACAGTGGAAAATGTTGATTTCCAGGGTATTCCAGCATGCTATCAAAGCATGATGGAAAAAGAGAGGATTGGGTGTTGCCAATGCTTTTGAGCTTAGGGCTGATAGCTATAAATAGAGACACCCGAAAGTATTCTTAGGAATTGAGTCATTAGTTCTTAATATTTCTAGTAAGTCAGTGGGAGTTGTGCTATGTAGGACAGAGGCAAAAAAGTGAGTAGGCCCACACAAAAAGTCACTTCAAAAAGCAGTTACCAGCCCTTTCAGTCTTGAGCAATGTTTTCCTTAACAGGAAAATGTGCTTAGCAGTGAGATAACTTATTCAAATCAGCTGTGCACAACCCTTTGTAGCTATAAAGGCACAAAATCCGTGCCTCTCCCAGCCCCTGGCTGCTCCCCTTTGCAGTCACCAAGTATTTTCTGTTGGGGTTTGTGTCCCTGGGGACAGCTCAGCCTTGGTGAAAGCACTGGCCAGGGTGGGATGAGCTGGTGGTGGAGGAGGAGGTGATACGGGAAGCCTTACCTTAGGGGTTAGGGAGGTGATGTGGGTCCAGGCTTATTGCAAATGGAAGTTTGGTGACATCCCATTGTGCAGCACTTAGACCCACGTGTGGGAACAAGTCTGGGGGTCCCAACAGCAGCATCTTCTCTTGTCCGTCCATGAGTATGCATTAGCACAAAGTGCAGAGCCCAGGAGTGATTTTCCCTTTTTTTTTTGTCTTTTCCTCTTTGGCTGCAGCCAAACGTGTTCAAACCTTGTCTCCTCCACGTCGAGAGGGATGCGGGGATTTCCCTGCCGCTCTTGTGGTCCTGACTCCTGCATCTGGGCTGCAAAAGCCACTCTGTTTGCACAGGCAGGAAGAGGATGAGTAACGGAGCCCCCGAAGTTCTTCCTCCTGCAGATTTATGGTTCTTTCCCTGCGTGAGGGCGAAGTTCTTTCCCTGAGCAAAATTCATAAATCAATGGCTTGATTAATAGCTGGGAAACTTTGTTTCCCTGTCAAGTCTGGAAGGACTTCTCACACAGTATTAGCCAAAAGAGCCAGAGAAGACCTACAGATTTGTTTTAATTTGTATAAAGTAATCAGTTTTAAGAGCCGGATGAATACAACAACCTTCCTGGGTGTTCGGTCGTACAAAGGAGAACAAAATATAAAAGGCCCGAGATACTCTGGAAGTCTGAGTCTCTTTAATTCACAGCATGCCAAAGTATGTGACTAATGACCATCTCAAATTGCATAAAGACCTGAACTAGTAGAGGTCACCTTAATTTCCTCCACCTTAACTAGTGCATCTCTGATAAGCAGTGCGTGTATTAGAAGATGGGAGTAAGCCAAAACAGAGCATTCCTCATCTGAGCGTACACAGGATGAGGGGGGAAAAAAATGTCTCAGAAATTAATATGTCTGTAGTGTGTTTCCCAGAGTGACTCCTGTTCAGACAAGCATAACATTCGCAATTTCCCTTTAACATTTTTCACTGGGTCAAGGGTTTTTTTTTTTTAAACAGAAATAACCGCTAATCTATTCAGAATGTGAAGCTGGGTCAAGATTGGATTTTGGAAAGCCTGATGCTGCGTGAATTTCAGGTTCAGTTATAACCGAGACCACATTGTGTTAGAGGATGCGAGGCACGGGGGTAGGACAGACTGTCTCTGACTTACCAGGACAAATTATGTGCCGTGTCTTAACTCTGTGCATAGCTCAGACACAGATCATTGCCACACAAGAAGAGCAGGAGGAGGAAATAATGCATGCTGTTTGGTGGATTTCAAAGCAGCGCATGGATGCAAATTGGACCTTTTGGGGGAAATGCTCAGGTGTAGTCAGGGCATTGACAGCTTCGGGTGCCAGTTGGAAATCATAGAACCATAGAATCACAGAATGGTTTGGGCTGGAAGGGACCTTAAAGAGTGTCTAGTTCCACCCCCCTGCCATGGGCAGGGACACCTCCCACTAGCCCAGGTTGCCCAAAGCCTCATCCAGCCTGGCCTTGAACCCCTCCAGGGATGGGGCATCCACAGCTTCTCTGGGCAACCTGGGCCACTGCCTCACCACCCTCATGGTCAAATAATATTCCTCCTAATATCCAGTCTAAATCTACCCTCTTTCAGCTTAAAGCTGTGGAAGATAAATGAGGATTTGTTTTTCAGCCAAACCAGATGTACTCCTCCGTGCACTTCCCACCTGCCCCGAGATGTTCACAGGAACCCCTTGGCCCCGAAGAGATGTCCCCCCACTAGCAGAGCAGGAGGCTTCTCCCTCTGCAGCTTGGGGAGCAGGGGAATTAATCCTTTGGTGGTTATTTTGGGAGGTCTGTCCTTCCACCAGTGCCCAACGCGTGCTGGGCAGGGAGATGTGCGGGCAGGGGCGTTTGCACGGCATCACTCCTCAGTCACCTCTGGTCCCCGACCCCAAGGCCACCAGGACTGGGTAGGGGGATATCCCACCCCAAAGACACCCAGCTGCCAATTCAAGATTTGACCAAGAACAGTGAGATTTTGGGCAAGTGTTCCTTGCGGAGACAAGGCCTTGCATGCGGCCTGAGCTAGCTGAGGGTGCGACCTCTTGAGTGATGGGAACGTGACAAACTGCCTCGAGAACTTTACATCAAATTAGAGAGTTCAAATCCAACACTGACCTGTGCTGAGGTTAAACCTGATCCAGAAACAAAAGGTTTGTTCTTGCAGAGGTACAAGGTCTGGGGTTATCGTTTCTGCTGATAGCATGCCCTCCAGCATGCCGTGACACCAGAATTTGCTCTGACACAAGAAATCCGTGTTTGCCTCATCATGCTTTACAACCCAACACCTCTGCTAACCCCCTGGGACCACACCATGGTCAGGACAAGAAGCATGGGGCGTCGGGCCAGGTTTAGTTGCCTGTTTGCAGATGAAATGAGTCCTGGTCTGCCTTGGTGACATCTCCATCTCCGCGATGAGACTGCAAAGAGAGATTGGGAAGAGGTGCTCAGATGGGCATTTTAGGTTTCTGCTCTTGTCAAATGAATTTCACCCAAAATATTCAAAGGCATCCTACCCCCTGCAAACAAGCAGGATTTCCCATAAAACCTCCTGCTCGGATACTGACATCAAATCTGATTTTGCGTGATAGAAACCGAGTCTACTCTTACTTTGGTATAATGAGAGCTATTTATCAAATCAGTTTATTCCTTTTCATGGAGAAGATTTCAAGGGGTTTATTGCAACTAGAGTTTTACATGGGAACACCACAAAAGCCCCAAAGTTGCTTCAAACTAAAAGAAATTTATCTTCTGTTAAGACACAAATGATGGTGAGGGAAACATACCAGGAGAAAATATGAATACCCAGTGGCTGGAGATAACTGCACATGGTACTCAGGATGGTATTCCAGATCTAGAAATTTAAGCCAGAATTTGGATTTTTGTGCAGAAAAATTTAATAGGTTGTTTGTTTCATTTCTTGGCCATTTTTCCATCTGAATCACTTTGTAATCCACTCTCACATCCACTGGGGAAGGGAAAAGGATCCTTGCTGAAAGGGTAGAGAAGCATGGGGAAAAAAAGGCAACAAACAGAAATTGTAAATTTGCAGCACAAGGGCAGAATAAACATGACAAGTGGAGAGGACTGCATCCTTCCCACGTTGGACAGTCACTGCTGTGGGGAAGGTGAGGACAGGGAGCTAAGGGCAGATGGATCTCTGACCCAAAGCATCCCAAAGGACACTACTGACCATTGCAAACCCCTTCCCAGTCTCTCCCTGCTTTTTTTGTTCCTAATAGGAGCTGAACTGGCTGTAAGGATGTGCAGAAAACCAGCAGCACTCCTCAGGGTGCTACAAGAGCTGGCAGTGAAGAACGAGTATTCTTGTTGTGATATTGCTGCATGGTGTAACCACAACGTTTAGTTTAGCTGATAAAACTGGTCTACTGTGCTGAACATCTCCTGAAATCAGATTAGCAAAGCGTGACACTAGAGCTGGGCAACAGTTATTGAATCAGGCAATTTTGAATGGTTAGAAATGGCCTCTCCCCTAAATTAAAGACCCACAGCAACATCTTGTTTTGATCTTCTTTTCTTTTCAGCAAAACACACCCCAAACAATAACAACAACAACAACAACAACAATACGTCCAGTTTTCATTCATCCTCCCGCTCTTTTTTGGAAACAGAAAGAAAGAAGTTCTCTGTGTGTAAAAACCTAAATGGATGGAAGTTTGCACTGATACAGATGAAAAATGTCATATTAACAAATAGCTCTTGTCTAAAAACTGTTGAATGGAAAGATTTGCTATTCTGTTCATGAAAAGACCTCTATGTGGATAAATTATTCTATGTAACTGCTCCTAACTGCTGACTGCTCTTACAATATAACTGGCTCCCAGCAGCTGGGAAGGGCACGACCTATGAATGGATCTTGTCCTGCCTTGGGCAACCTGGATGAGGGATAACTTAGGATGTAAGAGTTCTGCTTGTGGGGATCTCCAGGCATGTCTTCTCTGGGTGGTCTCCTCTGAGTGTTTTGAGCCAAGCTTTGCTTTCAAGAAGGCTGCCATCATTTTTGTAGACTCAAAATGTCACTGCCACACTCTTCTCCATGAGAGGGCTGGCGTGCCGTGTCCTGGGACTGTGGTTACCATACCCTGGGGCTGCACAGACTTGGACTCCCTCCTGGTCTCCTCCAAGTTCTTCTCTCTGCCCCCATTGCATTTAGCATTGCTTTTTGTTTGTTTGTTTGTTTTCCTGAAAGAATAGCTCCAAAACATGCCAGGCAAGGAGCAAACACTGAGATGTTTTTTGTCAGCTTCTGTAAGACTGAATTGTTTGAGCACGTTACAAAGGGAGGCTTGAGAGCATCTGCGCAGGTTGTGGAACCTACTGGGGAAATGCCATGGGACGTTTTGCAGCAGGACGACCTACACATGGCCCGTGTCCACCCCTAAGTGCAGGCTGTGCCCCACAGAGGGAATTGCACCTGGCATCAGCTGGGCTGGGGCTAGCTTGGTGCTTGCTTGCATGTCGGGTGAGCTGCTGGGAGCCTGGAGCTGCCCCAGATCAAGAGAGTGGCAGAATCTTTGCCAGCTGTCGGCAGTGTGCACAGCTCTGGCCGTCAACCCCAACTCCTCTGTGTTGGATCCAAGGTCTGTGTATGAGTAGGGGCCAGCTGTGGTGTTTGGACACAAAATCTTGCTTCCTGGAGCAGCAGAGGCTTTTGGATCACAGCCTCCAATCCTGAAGAACTTTTCACCTGGTCCTGAGCAGCCGTCTCGAGCCGCCCATGCCCAATGTAGGATCACAGAATGGTTTGGGTTGGAAGGGCCCTTTACGGGTCATCTAGTCCAACCCCCTGCAATGAGCAGGGACATCTTCATCTGCATGAGGTTGCTCAGAGCTCCTTCCAACCTGGTCTTGAATGTTTCCAGGGATGGGGCATCTACCACGTGTCTGGGCAACCTGCTCCAGTGTTTCACCACCCTTATATTAAAAAAATTCTTCCTTATATCCAGTCTGAATCTAGCTTTCATTACTTTAAAACCATTACCCCTTGTCCTGTAGCTACAGACCCTATTAAAAAGTCTGTCCCCATCTTTCTTATAAGCCCCCTTGAAGCACTGAAAGGCCACAATAATGCCCGTGGGGGTCACGGGCTGAATGCTGGTTTTACTGATGCCTTGTGCACTGCTGCTGTTCCCCCTGAGTGCCGAGAGCCCCCTCCATGTGGAGGAAGGGGTTTCCATCCAGCAGACCAAAGCGGGACCAGAAACATTCCCTTTTCGCAGTTCCCCTCTTTCCCTCCCAGTCTGCAGGAAATGTCTCAGTTTGCAGCTTCAAGGAGAGATTGAAGAAGTTGATGGAAAAGATTTATTAAACATAGAAAACCCACATCCAGCTGAAGAAGTCCCCGAGCTGCAAAAGACTGAAGCTGGGGGAGATCCTGGGGGAAGTGTCGCCTCCTGTCCCAGTTCTTACATCCCTCCCGTGGTGTCTGCGCTTGGTTGCTGCTGGGTACTAGACTAGCTGTCCCTTTTTTCTGGCCTAGTTCAGCTGCTCTCACACTCACTGTGGAGGCTGCTTGTGACCTCTCCAACAGCCCAGCTCAGAGCTGAGCTCCTGCAGGGTGGGCGACAGGGACGAGGGTAGATGATGTTCACCACTGGACCCGAAATGTCGGTTATTCACCTTCATTTTCAACCTGTTCTTCAGAGACTGACCCTTGTGCACAGGATGGACACCATCATTTTGTAGCAGGGGTTGGATGTGCAGGTTTTTGTATGTTTAACCCGTGTGGCTCCAGGGTCAAGCCCCTCTCTGTGAATATATAGAAGTATTCATATGCTTCTGTGTTTGTGTGTGTGGCAGATAACAGCTCACAACTGATTTCTCCCAAGCTCATTTACTGAACATTTTCAAGCAGTGAGCGAGTTAGGGAAAATCTGGGACAATTGCTGAATAGGTTAAAATAGGTTAAAATAGGTTAAAAAAGAACAACTTTTTTTTTTTTTTTTTTTTTTGTGTGCAGCTCCAGAAGTGACTTTCAGTTAAAAGCACAGAACAAAAACCACCGAAAGACCAAGAGCAACAATAGGCTGTTTTCCTTCCTGTATGATTGTTGCAGTTCTTGCTGGCCATGCAAAAAAAAGCCAAAATAAAATCTGGCACACAGGTCACTATGTTCTTCGGGAATCAGAAATAGACTGAGTGAGCTTGGTAGGCAAACACGCATTTCACAAGCTCCTTCTCGTCACAAAGCCAATATTTGTTCAGGAGAGAATTCTTCCTTTGGGTAATTAATATTTTTTTGCTATTTATTGCTCACTGGATGGAAGTTTTGGAATGCGTAAGGAAAGGGAGAAACCTGGCAGTGTTCCTGGCAGTTATTACATTGCTGTTGAGGCCTCCAACAAAAATCACAGCACTGAGCAGTGCATTCCTTTCGTAAGCAAAATGGATCATCAGGCGATGGAATGGCTTCAAAGGAATGTGTGCATCATGCCTTTGACATTTTGCTACAGCTTGAGCAGGAGGGGAAAAAAAAAAAGAGTTGTGGATAAGTACTTTCCTTAGGTCGTACATTTGTTCTTGCCCGTCCACTGTGAAGGAAGATTTCCACTTGGCACCTGAGAGGCTGGAGCCTCAGCTATTCCTCTTCCAAGCCGCACATTTGAGAAAAGCCAGAGTTTACATTAGAGAGGAACAGGAGGTGAAGGAAATTGTAAACTTGAGTGAGATGTTATAGGGCAGGTTAGATGCTGGTGGGTAGACTAACAAAAGTGGAATGTTATTGCTAAAATCTGGCTCCTTCCAAAAAACCCGTAACGTTGTCAAAGCCTTGAGTTTCGTCTGCTAGTTTCAGACATTCCAACATATGCTTCTTATTTTGTTTTTAATACTTACAGTCCATCCAGAGACAATTCATGGCAACTGTGGCTATTGTAACACTATATAAAACACAGGGTTTGATGACAACTGATATGAAGTGTGATTGGAAAAAATAATGCCCCCTGGTAATGATAATATTTCCTGCTCAGATTGGTCTCACGATAATAAGCCTGCTCCAGTGGTGTTTTCAGAGTTATATACAGGACTCTGGTATTACATTACAGCTGCTGCCTCGTTATACATCCGTGTGAATAGAAGGGAATAAATGCACATGCAGAAATACCAGAACATCTGAAAACGGGGGCCCAACAGCGGCAACTTCTTGTTGGATTCTTGAAGGGTGGGTGAAGCACTGTGCTCGAACCCAACTGACCAGGGAACCATCTCCTTTTCAAGGAGAAAAAAGATGCAGCCTCAGAGCATGCCCCCAGGCATCCTGGGCTCTGCAGACCCCTGTCCTGCCCCAGCTCGTCCTTGGGAGCTTGGCAGCTTGGCTGGAGAGGTCAGAAATAGCCCGAAGCAGGAAGCTTTGCTTTGCTTTCAAAGGAGAGGGTGGATGTGGATGAGAAGCAGAGCTGTTCTGGATGGAGAGGGGGGCCAAAAACCTGCCCGATGAATGGGGTTGTGGATGGTTCGCTTCATCCCGTTCCAAGAGGAAACACATTTTGAATCCTTTGTTGTAGCTCCGCAAGCAGTCCAGCTCGCCGGCTCGGGGGGTTGATTCTTGTGGAGGAGCAGAGTCATTGCTGGCTCAGGATGCCGGTGCTCACACGAGCCTGTTTATCCTGGGTTTCCCCATCTCATCCTTCTAACTCCGCAGCACAGAATTGTGGCGGTGCCAGCGGAGCTAGGGACGGGCTCTGGTTTCTGCCTGCTGGCTTTTAGTCCTTAAATCCTCCCTCTTTCCAAAGGGTTCCAGGTTCCAGAGCTCAGCGGGTGCAAGAAGAAGATGAGGGACCGGTTTCCTCGTCCAGAAGTGCATGAATATTTCCTTGGAGAAAAACATGCCCAAGAGGCCAGTCCTACAGGGCTGGGACATGGCGAGGATCCTGCTTTTATCCACTGGCTTTCCGTGACCTGCAGCAAATTCCTTCCCAGATTAAAGGCCTAAATCAAGCCTAGAGGATGGCAGATAAGGGCACCTCGGCTCTATGTCTATGTCTGAATCTGGCCCTGCGTGGCAATGAGGTCCCTGTGTGGCTTCTGCAAGCATTGGGCAGCACGAAACATTCAAAACAACAGTCCTCAAAAGTCAACTGCAGATGGAAAAGTTCTCCAGAATAGATGTGAGCAAAGGACACATTCCTGAAGGAGGGAAAAAAAAGGTCAAAGGGACTTCTCTTAAGAGCTCAGGGGAGGTATTTTGTCTTTCAACCTTATTTCTGTCCCACAGCAAACCTGGGAGAGAATGATGGTGAAATGTCCCATTTTAGGGGTTGGTGGGAATCTTGGGACCTATGAAATTAGGCTGTAGGGTTTCATTTCCAGAAGGCAGGGATGCCTCAAATACCCCCCATGCCAGGGAAACGTGCTACCAACAAGAAGGAATGAGATGATGCTGGTACATGCAGAGTCTCCCAGAAATTCAGAGCCCTTGGACTTAGTGGCCCGAGACCACATATCTGGCAGTTATCTAAGCAGGGGGATGTAAGACAAAGTTGGCAAATAAGATCTGATCTTGCTCGGAGAGGGAGGGAACTGAGTCACCCAGATATGCAGTAACATCAAGGGGAAACTTCAAAGAGGCCAAAAAATTCAGGATCAAGGACTCCAAGGAAATATCTTCAAAGGCTGAGCAATCTGACCCTGGGGCTGGGAAGAGTGCTAGTGTCCACCCTCTCCAGCGTGACGGCAGAAGGGGAAATTGTGCAACTCTCAAAACTCTGCAAACATGAGCAAAGACACGTGGAAAACTTGGTATCGTTCAAGACAACTGGCATCACGCCTTGGGAGCAAAAGCAGCCAAGGTCCCCACCACTCTCATGAGGGAGCGGACAGGACTTGTTCTTGCCAAATCCCAATGGCCCAGCGTGAGCCTTGGGCTCTGCGTCACAGATATTGGTAGTGAAATTTCCAACTGGGTTATTATTCTTCCCAAACTGTCTTTCGCAACCGCTTCCCCGCTCTGCAGATTGTGTTGAGCTGCTGCTGCGGAAGGACCCTCAGTTCCCATCTCTGTGATGCTGCACAGGGACAGCGAGTGGGGGGACATTGAGGGGTGTGACTTACACATGGGGTCTTCCTATGTTATTCCACATTCATCTCCAGAGCAGCACATTGCAGAGTTTGTAACCACACTGTAGCTGCTTTTTATTTTGTCCTCAAGACATGGAAGACATTTAGTGTGAAGGGATGCAGTTTGCCCAAGGTTTGTTGACCAATGTCATGGAAGCTGATTTCCCCATGGAAGATCCCGATCCTGTTGAAAGCCATGGCATTTTGACGGGAATTGGGGACAGCCCTACAGCCACCCAACCTGTCCAGGTGCACGCATGTGCTGTGCTAACAAAATAACCAGGAGGAAACTTCTGGAGCAGGTGGCTCTGGAGCCTCTTTCCCAAGCAGTGCCCAAGGGCAGATTTGCCTGGCACCAAATGCAAAGAGGTTTGCCACTATCAGGGACGCTGAGTCCCAGGAGGAGAGGGAGCAGCCTGCAGCAAGGCAAAGCACAAACAGTTGTACACCTGGGGTAAGCACATGGGTCTGAGCCTGACACCTCCAGCTCAGAGAGAGCAGGAGGAGGGGCTGGGACCCTCCAGAATCAGTGATTTGAGCATGTCCACTGATGAATGATGATGGGAAATGCCCAGGATAGGCTCTACCTGCACTAAAGGTCCAGCCTGTGCACTCTGAAGGCACAGCAGTGGATGATGGGTGATCGGGAGAATGGCTGAAGGGGTGGCGATGCTGGGGCCAGGCACCCTGTGCACCCAAAGGCTGCAGAAGGGGAAGGGGAGTGCCAACAGGGTTTGCACGGTTTTGCGTGCTGGGCAAGGAGCACACACCTCCCACCTACGCTGTGTCCTGATTTCACTGAGACAGGGTTAACTTTCTTCCCGGTAGCTAATGTGAGGTTATATTTTGGGTTTGTGCTGAGGAGAAGCTGATCACACACTGATGGGCAGAGCTGCTGCCAGGACAGTCAAGCTTTCCAGCTTCTCTGCTGTGCCCGTGCCTGCAGGGGCAGGAGAAGCTGGGAGGGAGCACAGCCCCAGTTACTAGCCTAGGATTCGACCTTAGGTTTAGGACTGAGACCCAAACTGGCCAATGGTCTGTTCCATATCATGCATGTCATGCCCAGTATATAGGCGAGGATCTGTCAGAAATTCTCTCTCTTGCTCTGGATCGTCTCCCTCTGAGTCACCACTCTCTCAGGGTCGTCTTGGTCTCTCAGACACTCGAGCTCTTTTTTCTATTCTGAGTGCGATTTCAGGACTCTCTCTTCTCCTGGATTGTTAGCTGGGAACAGGCTGAGCTTTGGTCATCAGGTGGTGAGCAGTATCACTGTGTATCACTCATTTGCATATTTGTATATATCACTATTATTATCATCATTATTATTATTTCCAGTATTATTGTAGTTTGGTTATTAAATTGTTCTCATCCGAACCCACGAGTCTCTTTTCCCTTCACCCCTTTAATTCTCTGCCCCATCCCTGGGGTGAGGGAGCAGCTGTGTTGTGTAAAACTACGACACCCTGCCCTCTGCACCACGCAGCACGTCCCGCTGTGCAGCCTCAACACCGCAGCTCCATCCCCCGGGTACCGAGGTGCTTCATCCAGCTGGCACGGGGAGCCACAGAACTGGCTGAGAAACATGCCTGCGACCGCCGCGCGAGCTCCCAGGGGCTGCTGCTTGCCAGGCCCTGCTGCAGCCCGTGCTATCACGCCCTGGCTGCTGTGCTCTCCTGGACGGCTGGCACAGGGAGGCACCTTGCCCAGATCAGCCCTTCTCTGGGCTGGGCAGATACCAACACCCTCTGTCTGTCTGTCTGTCTGTGATAAAATTGCAGAAAAGAGATGGCTTTTTGGCAGCAGCTGTGTTTTTTTTTTTTTTTTTTTTTTTTTCTACCACCCTTTCTTCAGCACTGCGGTGAGGGAAGAAGAAAATTCTCAATTAGAGGCACAGTGAGGATGGTTCACCCAGCAGCGAGCAGAAAATATTCCCATGGCCCTGGAACCACGCAATGACTAGAGGCCAGATTATGATTTTAGTTATATTGGCAGAAACTTGGAAGAAATCTGCTTAAATAACTTGGGTTTGCTGTGGTGTGAGTGAGATCACGGTCCCCTGCTTTGCTGCTCTCAGCCTGCTGGGCGCTGCCTGCACCCTTACTCTGATTCACGGCTGCAGTTTTGGCTTTCTGGATGTGAACACAGCCAGCTATTGCCAGACAGGAAACTGGCTCACTTGCCATTAGTAGCAACAGGTTGCCAATACCATGACTTGGCTTTTAACCAGTATGGGATTTTTTTTTTTTTCTCAGTGGTGAAGAGAGCTGTGATTACACAGAGCGTGTGATTTTGGGCTGTTTCAGGCACAGACTTCACTGTGTGTCCATATCTCAGTCTGGTTTCTATTTGGGGCTAAGAGCAAGAAGCATGAGTGAGCTTGGTGTCCTATTTTCCCTTGGCAAGAAGATCCAGGCAGGGGGCACGTACACAACAAGGCTCTGAACCAAACTGATTGCCAGCAAGCACGGGCTGGCTTCTCCAACCATGCACTGGCCAGGTTCAAAAAGTTCAAAGGAAACTCATCCCCACGTGCTGGAGAGCCGCAGGGAACCTGACACCCATCTTGAGTCACGCTCGTGGCTCTGCCCCAGGACAATGTGGACAGAGAATTGACTTAGACCATGGGGACCATTCGGGGATTTTGGCAGCAGCATGGTGTGGAGGCAGGAAGCCTGGCAGAAGGAGGAGGAACAGACCAGGTAGTTGGTCAGGTGTGAAGATCGAGGGGACCACATCTTATGTCTCTGCTCCTCAGCTGGTTCCTAAGTGAGTCGCTTCAGCTCCCAGCATCTCAGCTGAGGACAGAAAGAAGGCTACTTGATGCATTCAGGAACACGTGCACAACATGATGCCACGAGAGCATGGTTTTTTCACTTGCAATACCTAAAAAACTCTTTGCAGAGAAACTCTCACTGACTGAAACATTTGGCTAAAGCCTTGTGTCTCTCCAGGGGTTGTACAATCTCATTTCTTGCCCTGGCAGAGGACACTGAAGCTGCTTTCAGCTGTTGCTACCTTTCCGCCTCCGGGGCCTTGCATTTGGGGGGGTGCCAAGCAGGAGCCGTCATCAGCCCTGGCTGGAGGGAGCCTTCACTTTGCAGCCGCCCTGCTTCTGTTCACCAAACAACTGAGCTTGCAGCTGGTGCAACTGTCTCCATCTCAATCCCTTCACCTTCAGGTGGATTGGGAGCAGAAAGGAGGAAAACGGTCTCTGCCGGAAGGAGAGTCCCTGGTTTCAGTAGGCTACAAAGGAAACAAGAGCAGATAATGCTGTTGTTTAGAAGACATGATGCTTATTGCCTGTAGAAACCATGGCAGAACCGTGAAAAGAATTATGCCCATGCCATGAAGATGAAAAAAATGAGAAGACTGAGACAGGGAATACAACCTGCGCCCTGAAGCACGTTTCATGCAAAAAGACCGATCAAATCTCTCTGAGCAAAGGTGAGAGGAAATAGCTAATCAGTGCCTTTTCAACACACTAAATTGGATGTTTCTAGGTTGGGCAGCATCTGCCGGTTTTACTGTGAGTCACATCCCATCCCTGCAATGCTAAATCCAGCAAACACTAGCAGCACAAAATGGGAGTGTGCCCATTGATGGATGACCTGAAACAAAATAGTTTTTGCCCAGCTTTACATGGATTGTTCATCTCTGAAACTGTTATGCAATTCTGAACATTGCGTGCGTGTATATGTGGCTTATCATTAATTTATCCTTTGGGATTGCATGCTGCCAGGACCAAGTACATTTATGAAACAGTTATGTAGGTGTACTGAGACGGGTTTTGCCAATGTCAAGTGAAAGTCTGTTGCAGCAATGATTTAAATGACAATGCTCCGTGACGATGATTTGGCCCACTGGCTTCATAGCAGAGCCTGTGCAACTCTCATCCACAGATTTCTGTATGAAACCTATAACTTCTGGTGGAGGATTTCCATTCCTTCTCATGAGCTCCCCTGGGCCAAGCACATTGTAAATTAAGTTGCTTTATTTAAGGACTAGAACCAAAACCCTGGAGCCAAATACCTTCTGTCTCCATTCATATTTGAATTTGTGGCTTGGGCCCATCTCCAACTGTGTTGTAAAGTGTCTTTTATTTTTCTGTGTTAAGGTGCAGACAGAGCCAGGAGATGATGTCCAACACCTTGTGTCTCACGTTCACATTCAACAGGTCCTTTGAGGTCCGTGTACCCTTGTGCCAAAAGGGATTAGTTAGAGGAGCAAGAGTGGGATAACAATGCTGATGCCTTGTGTTTTCTAGAGGAATATTGTACAATATTTGTTGTACAATGGGACGTGCTGGCTTACAGGGTAGAAGAAGGAAACCAGATCCCCGAGGGCTGAAGGAGACCCTGGGCAGATCTGGTGGTGGGAAGCCTGGAGCGGGGATCCACTGCCACGACTGCCCACAGCCCATGGCATTCGTGACTTACAAAAGCAGCACGAAACATGAAGAACAAAGAAAAGATCTGCCCAAAGATACCAAAACCGCTCATCTCTGCTGCTTTACAAACCGAAGCACAGCAGGCGTGTGGGTGTGAGGAGAAGGCATGGGTCCCCTGCTGCCTCAGATCCAGACATTTTGCTGCCCAAAATCACACCCCAGCACTGGTGATCCAGATATACTTACCAGAGGGGATCGCATCCAGCTCAATGCTGGGTTTCAAGCATTCATGCCATTTCCACCACTTCCACAATGCTTTTTTGTGCAGCTGCTGGGAGTAGCCAGGTCAGCCTCTCTGCACATAGAAAGAACCCCTGCCAGGCAGGCAGACAGCCAAACAGGGTGAGATGTGACCTAAAAACACTGTCAGGTCAAGCAGGGCATGGCTCACCTCCCCCTGAGTCTGATCAGGCTGCAAGGCAGGAGCCAGATAACAAGGGAGTTTTGTGGGTTTTTTCAGTGAAGGTGCCTGGACACCAAAGGGCTGAGAGCACACCAGCAGTGGTTAGAAGAAAAGTGAAATGCATCAACCCTTACCCGTTGGGAGAGACCTCAGGTCACGGTTACAGATGCCTTTGCAAATACTCATGGAATCACAGAATGGTTTGGGTTGGAAAGGACCTTAAAGATCATCGATTTCCAACCCCCTGCCATGGGCAGGGACACCTCCCACTAGCCCAGGTTGCCCAAAGCCTCATCCAGCCTGGCCTTGAACCCCTCCAGGGATGGGGCATCCACAGCTTCTCTGGGCAACCTGGGCCAGGGTCTCACCACCCTCACAGTAAAATCTTCCTGCTAATATCCAATAATAAATCCTTCTTCCTTATTTTGTAGTATTTATGAGGAAAGGTGGGTGCAGACATAGCTCCCAGAAAAGCCAGCATCAGAACTGGGAACTCTAACCCCAAAGAGTGTTCTCCAAAAGAAGGGGTTGATGAGGAAAGCCAGGAGGACACCATTAATACTCTGATTTTTGGCCATAGCCCCATGAGTGCTTCTACCCCACAGACTGGCTTTCCCTCTGCTCCACGTCTGCCTCTGGAAAAAACAAAAACAAAACCAAAAACAAGAACCACAGCACTGAAAAAGGATTGTTATTTCTCCATCTGGGTCCAGGAAGGAGGCTGAGCAGCTCAACTGGCAGTTATCTTTAAAAAATAACCACATTTGGCCCCTTCATCTCATCATTTTTCAGGTTTCCACGCACGCTTCTCTGGGCAAAGCACAGGCTGGTTTCACACGCCTTGCAGAGATGAAGGCGAAAATGGAAATCATTTGTGCTCCGGTATCCGTGTCCCTCCAGTAAGAAGCTGAAGCCGTCCGAAATGCACTGGGATCCAGGAGCCCAGATGTTCAGACTATTACACACCAGCTATACAGAAACATTTCCTTATTTCAGTTGTTCTGGCTTTTAGGGACACTGAACACAGTTGTTTTTAGGGCACAGAAGGGTTTAGATCAAACAGGAAGATTTCAGCTGCAGCAGGAATAATTTTGGGTGTGTTGAATCAGTTTGTGAAGGGCGCGTCACCCCGCGTCTCTGCATCCTCCCGTTATACAGAAAATACAAGAGTTTGGAAGAGAGAGGCTGGGCCTTTGAGGAAGAAAAGAGGGGGAAAAACAGCGTTAGATGGGATATAGCCCACTGGCTGCTATTTCATTTCTCGGGAGAAATTTACGATGTGATCATTAAGTCCTCAAGAGACAAACCTGAACAGTGGTTTCTTCCTTCTGGGCAAAAATCTTGGAACTCTTAAAAAGACATCGTATTTCACAGCACAGCAATCCAGCAGCATTTAAAGAACTGGAGAGAGAAGAGGAATTTTTAAACAAGCGGTCTTTTTTTTTTTTTTTCTTTTTTTTTTTATTTTTTTTTTTTTTTTTCTTTTTTTTTTTTTTTAAAGACTCTGCGCTGTCAGAATTCTTTTCAGGAAAAATAAATAAATTCTAACATCTGGTAATTAGCAGCTTATGAGCTGAAGAATAGCTGTCTGCAGAGCAGTTCACAAGAGCGTAGTGTTTGCCTTGCCCCTTATCTCTGAAGATCGCTGCTCGCTCACTAAAGCAAAAGTTCTCCGGATATCTCACTGCGTTTCTGCTGTTGCACTTTAGGAAGACAAACAATAGGATCAATACAGAAATTGTCACAATAGTCAGGTTTTTCGTCTCAGTTTTGTCTCCAGCCAGGATTGGTATGGCTTTACGGCTGCGTTAATTTCTGCTGCTCCACCTTGGTGCAACCAAGGGGTCACAGCAGCTTGTCACTTGGGTAGTTCCCCATCTTGGTGGCATCTGAGTCTCTCGGATACCAACAGCATTTGTCCTCGGAACCCGTCTCTAGACCAGGGAAGGGTTTGGGGTTTTTTTTGCCCTTGTTTCATAGGGGAGAACTGCAGCAGGGGGATGAAGTGACTTGCAGAAGGTCACAGAGGCAAAGTGGGTGTCAACCAACATTCTCGAAACCGTAACCACAAAACTTTCCACTGTACCCTGATAACACTGCTGAGGAACAGAACCAAAACACAAAAGCCTGATATAATGCTTCAGTACAGATGACACCCACACCATTACAGCTTCAACGGTGGCTTAAAAATATCCAGAACAAATTAAACCTGGGGGCCTTCAAGAGTTGCAAAGCAGAACCTCAGAATTTCTGAAATGTCTGTATCTGGTTTTATTTCCATTTCTGGCGGGTAGCAGCCATAGGTCTTTAATACAGGAAAGACCTTTCCCTTGTTATTCTCAAAGCAAACCCATGCTGCTTCTCAGAAGACTGGGCCTCCCTGGAGAAGACACTATGAGAGGAAGACACAGGATGGCCAGGACATCCGAAACCTTCACCTGCAACATTCAGTTCCACAAAATTCATCAATCTTGCCATTTGTGAGGAAAAACTTACCCAGTAGCTGCCACACATCTTTAGATAACTGGACTCCCTTCCTTGCATTTCTGTGAATTTGCCGTGTGATAGCTGGCGAATCTGTCCAGCCCTGTTGCTTAAAGATATTTAGAGTCTTTAAATCCAACTGAAATCTGTACCTCATCTCCACATTGCTAAACGACAGCACCAGCCTCCAGATGCAGAGAGGATCCATACACATGAGGATGGTGAAGCATTAGGTACTGTGAACATAAGGGTAATGGTTTTCATCCTTTAGACCCTCATGATTTTGAGGAAGAAAAAAGAAAAGAGTCCTAATGAGTTTAAAGCTTGCGCCAAATTGCAAAGAACCACAGGGTTTTGCAAAAGTATTTGTGGCACTTGTACAGCCAAAAGGTACTTTTCGTCTGGCGTGGGTGAAGATTATACAGAAGGTGAACACCCTTCTCACACAGCAGGGAGGCCGTACGTAGGCGCCTGGACAAGACGTGGCTGGATGTAACTATTTAAATCTGACTTGCTCCCCATGCAAATGGCTCTCCCACCCTTCCCCTGAGCTGCTCTGCCGTGGACCTGCTGCAAGCAGAGGCACGGGGCACCCCACGGTTCCTGCGCTCACTGCTGGCTTGCTCAGCCGTGCAGCTTAGGCTCGTGGCTGTTTCTCCAAGGAAATTTCCTCTTGGTGACACTCAACACCCTTGGGCTTCTCCCTGCTGTATGAAAAGTGGGTTGGTGTCTTGTACTGTGGAGAATGAGACAATCCTGAAAGAAGGGAGACCCAGAGGGAGACAACCCAGAGGAAGAGAGAACACTCCTGGACAGAGCCTCATCTATACGCTGACCATGATGTGCATGGTATGGAATACACCACTGGCCAGTGTGGGTCTCAATCCTAAACCTAAGGCCAAATCCTAGGCTAGTAACTGGGGCTGTGCTCCCTCCCAGCTTCTCCTGCCCCTGCAGACACGGGCACAGAAGAGAAGCTGGAAACTCCTTGGCTGCCCTGGCAGCAGCTCTGCCCATCAGTGTGTGATCAGCTTCTCCTCAGCACAAACCCAAAATATAGCATCACGCTGGCTACTATAAAGAAAGTTAACTCCATCCCAGCTGAAACCAGGATGTGTGGTCTTCCAGGATGAGGCAAAGTACAGAGTGATATCTGCCCAGCAAGGAACCAAGCCTGCTTGAGCTGTCTTCTCCCTTCTCTCTGAGCGGCTGGCTGCAGTGCAGTGCAGCTGGGAAGAAATGTATTCCAAGGAGGTGGGAGAGGCAAAGTGGAATTAGCGTTAAATCCACCCGGGGACCAAGTGGCATGCAGACAGCTTGCATTCCTTGCAACCCCATCCTCTACAGTCGGGTTAGCCTGTCATCCTGAGCAGCCAGGATGCCGTATATTGTCCTATTTAATCTGTCTCAAGACAGAGGATCAAAGTGCTACCCTGACACCCCACCTTGGAAATAATTTTCAAGAAGGGACTGTCTCAGTCCTCAAAGACATAGCCAGGAAATAATTTAACTTTTTCTGTGACCCTCCGCACTTTGAAGGGCAGCCAACCTCAGGTCAGCCTCCCAGTTAACACAAAAGAGCAGAAAAGAGTGTTCTTCACCCGGACCTTGGCACTGTCAAGTATTTTGAGGGCTCGTGTAGTTTAGGGAGGAAAACGCTATTATCTCACTCTCCACGTCACGCTCCGGTGCCAGCACCTGAATTTTGAGTAACTGGAGTTCAAAGGAGATAGATTTACATGGCAGAGGGATCTGGACTCTCTGATCAGCCAAAATAACTGGTCAAACCCCCATTGAGTTAACGCCGGAGTCCTCAGGGAAATCAGTGGGAGTTTTCCCGGAGGCTTGTGCTGCGGTGGCTTAAACAAAGCGAGGGAAGGGTTTCTTAGTCAGACACTGAAAGAAAGAAGTCTTCTCTCAGCAATTAAAATATAGAATTCTACTTGAAAGTGATTAATATTCCTAGTGTCTACTTATGGCTAAGCCACATATCCCCAGCCCTACCAAATATGAACTTAAATACACAACACTCTCTGGAGTTACTACTCAGTTAATAATTTATGTATTCTGGCAACAGATCAATGCAACCAGAAACTAGTTTAGTAACTTACCTTCGGGGTTGTCTATCTATAAACACTGCAGATTCCTAAGTTAAACAGAACCCAATTGTTTTCCTGTGTAATAAAGGCTGGGGCCTGATTTATATAGTTAATTTAAATGGTAATCTTAAAAGAATTGGGAAAAAAACAACCTGTATCATTAAGGGTTATGAAAGAGGGAGAAACTGTTTACTACTGGGTTCAGAACTGTGTGATATAAATGAAGATAAAATGCAAGTATCAAGACAAAAGTAATAAAATGATACCGGTATGTGTTGTCTGTGCTTATATAAAAGCACCTTAGTCCTGGCTGATTTTTCCTGAGGTTACCCTGCACCCACAGAGCTGTCTGATGCCGGGATTTGTGTGCAAGTGTGCAACCCAAATTCTTGCCTTTTTAACATGGGGCTGAATCCTGTGTCAGAAAGCAGGCATGGCTCCCCTTGCTGCAGCCAGACCAGGAGTTTAAGTGAAATGAGGGTGTCCAGGCTTGCCCTTTCTCCTTCATCATTTCTGGAGAAGCCAGGGGACAGCAGCCTTTGTGGATGGCTTGCGCACAGAAGCACAGCTCGCATTTGAAAGCGCCTTGCACTGACTAATTGACAGGCATCTGTTACAACTTGTTGAGCCTTATCTTCATTTTCATACGCGCTATTTTGGAATGAAGTTTTATTTAGGCTCTTAAACGTTGCTCAAGAGTCACATTACAGGATTAGCCTTCCTGACGAAGGGGAGGGGATGCTTTGTGGTTAGCAGTGCAGGGTAGGAGCCTGGTCCCTGTCCTGGCTGCTGCCTCGTCACCTGCTCTGGAGCTGCTTGCTTGACTCACAGAGCTAAGCCTGCGCAGATAGGAAGGCTTAGTTCACGGCTATGGAGCATTCAGAAATCCTCTTTTAAAAGGTGCCATGTAAATAACTATTTAATGGCTCTCAGGTGTCACTGAATTACCTTTCTGCAAATATCTGCTCCTGCAAACTGAGCTGCATGATCCCCTCAGCTGCAGGCACTCATTCTCAGGGGCAAAGCCTTAAAAGACGCACCTCTGCCTCCTGAGGGCTTCACCTGGCAGTCAAGGCAGCTCACCAGAGTCAAGGTGATCAGGGCAGAGACCTCTAGATGTAAAAACCATCGCCCATTAAAGCTAAAAGCCTCTAGATGGGATAATAAAAGATACCCTCTTTGTGGGTCAGCATGGAGGATTACAGATGCTTGCCCACATCGTGTTATCTTATCTCTGGTTGTTGCTCATGTCAATTGTTCGGCTGTGTGTGCACGTGTACTAAGGGAGTCTTCCAGCTCCTGTGAAACAATTCATCTGAACCCTTCTTTTTTTTTGTCTTTATCAAAGGAATACCAGTGAAGGCTCATCAGAGGCAGATGTGTGAAAGTTTGAGGAGATGGAACCCCATGCAAAGCTCACCCGGATGGGAAGTTACACTGCAGCAATGCCTGGTGTGAATACAAAGCTCCTGAATAGGACTAGTGAGGCTTCCTTATGTTTTGGGACCAAGTAATGAAAGTGACTGTTCCAACAGGGCATGGGGTGGGAAGAAAACCTAAGCCAAACTGGGTAGTAATACAAACCATCTTGGCAGGAGGAAGGCAGAGCCCATACCTTAGCCTCTGCTGAGATACTCCGCACATTATCTCTGCCTGTGTGGGCACTTCAGTTATGAATCATCTGCAGAAACACATATATCACGTGTCTCAGCATCTGAGACACCCTTATGGTCAACTGAGAGGAACAGGCACTTTGGGGTGCAGTTTCTCTGCTGTATTTTAGGCATCTGTTGTAGGAGGAGATGAATTGTGCTCTAGACCTCAGTGGGCTGGTCTTTAATAACCAGTCAAGGGGGGGTGATTAGCTTGAATGATGCTGCCTGGATACAGCTGTCTAAAGTAAGCATGAGGATATCACTCCTCTTCTCTGGAATGGTAGGTACTTCCTTACAGTTCAATTTAAAATGCCTCAAAAGAGAAATCAACTGAAAAGGGGAAAAAAAAAAAAGAGTCTAATTTCAGAGACACTAAAATAAGTGGGAGTGTGAACATATGTGTGTGTCCACATGGGGAACTACTCTGGAGTCTCTGCAGATCTTTAAATACACAGTGGAGATGGTGCCAGGTTCACCTCCCCTCCTGCACATGCTCTTCCATGCGTGTAGGCTGCACGCTTCTGGGTTACCAGTTTTAATGGAGGTGGTTGGAGCAGAGAAAGCTGATGATGAGCTCTAAGCTCCTGTAATGGATAACACTAAGCAATCCCGCTTGTTTATGCTCGTTTATTGTGTGACAGTTGGCCTGATTGAGGAATAAAGGCAAGCTGCTCTCAGTTGACACCCACTAAACAATATTCTGTTTTAATAAACACCAGTAAATTAATTTTTTTTTAAAATCCTATTCCTTTATAGACAGGATCCCTCAGCCTCTGTATTGGGGTAATATTGCTGAGTGAGAAGATAGCCGACCAGTGTCCAAACCCTCTGATCTTATTTCTTTGGAAGAGGTGAAGGATCAGATCCTGCTCTGAGCTACACTGATGTCAATCTGGAGTGACTCCAGGTGAGCTGCCATGGATGAAAACTGGGCGCAACTAGGGTACAACTTGAGCCCTAAGAGTTTCACAGTACATCCTGCTAGTGAATTACATGCATGCATTAAAGGAAATGTAAAGCCTTCAGATTTTGAGAATGAGATAAAAATTCAGCTCCTCTGCTGGCTTCCCTGGGGTGGTTTTGAACTGCTCCT
This sequence comes from Syrrhaptes paradoxus, assembly GCA_013400615.1. Lineage (NCBI taxonomy): Eukaryota > Metazoa > Chordata > Aves > Pterocliformes > Pteroclidae > Syrrhaptes > Syrrhaptes paradoxus. Next base: position 86,268 of record VZTO01015027.1, read on the forward strand.
TGCAGAGGTGAAAAGCAGGTGTTGTAGAGTCGCTTGCAATGTTTCCCACCGCCCCTGCTCATTTCCAGCGGAGGTCAGCTTGTGTCACTACGTTGTGTGGTTTTCACCTTGCACATCGTGATCTGCAGCGTGACAGCCGTGGCACCACACGGCTCAGATGTGTGCCAAGAACAACTTCTCCTTCAGGCTTTTTGGGGGGAATTCTCACTGTTTTTCCCTCAAAAAAAAAAAAAAAATCCCCACTAAATATATCTTATCAAAAAAGTCCCAGGGAGAGAGAATGGCATTGAAAAGCCCAGGCGTGTGATGCAGTCACAGAGAAGGGATGTGTTAGGGGATGCAAACTCAGAGCAAGGGGGGGTAATTTCATGGTTCAAGTTTGCAGAAATCCCCCCATGTTAGCTGGGAGTTTAAGAGCTCATGGTTGTGTCCCTAATTTACCACCAACTTCTGACAACAAGGCAAGCTGTTTAGGGCTCAGTCTGATAAAGGAACCTCCACGTTTGCTCGGAGAAGCTGTGGATGCCCCATCCCTGGAGGGATTCAAGGCCAGGCTGGATGAGGCTTTGAGCAACCTGGGCTAGTGGGAGATGTCCCTGCCCATGGCAGGGGGGTGGAACTGGATGATCTTTCAGGTCCCTTCCAACCCAAACCATTCTGTGATTCCATGATATTTCAACCCCAAGGATTGTGGCACCTTACCTTTAGAGACTGGTTTTACAGGAGAGATCCTGAAACCCTTGTTAGAANCACCTCTGCTCTTTATTGGACCTGCAGTAATAAATGCAAAATAATTATACCCAAAATAGGCCTGAAAATTAATCTATCATGAGCAGTGTAGACTGCAGGACTTTTTAAAAACTAATTATTGTTTTATGCAGTAGGTTTTCTAAATAATATGACTTAATAAAGCTTCAGAGAAATAGCAGGACACAACCCTTTCATGTGCTGCTCGTGATACTGGGGAGCAGCTTGAATCATTCTGGTCCTCAATCAAATCCCCTTGCAGCTGCCCGGCTGGGTGACCCTGCACAGATCCTACCGGTACTAAGAAAAATCAAGTTAAATGACAGCGTTTTGCAGACAACTGAAGAAGCAGGACAGTGGTATTTGTCACTCTTTGGGAAAAAAAATATATATAGAAAGAAAAAAAAATCTGTTTTAAAGAATTTTAGTTTTTCCCACTTTTTTTTTTGTTTGTTTTTTTTTTTTCCAGAAGATCTGAACAAGCAGCAAAGATTATAAGAAGTGGGTTAATCAAATTGTGTGCCTGGCCATTGATGTTGCTTTGACTGAGCAGTGTGTCTGTCCTAATTAAAGAAAACTTTTCCAGAGGGTAGAAATGTACTTGAGTCCTTGTGTGTTTGTGTTGGTCACTTACTGAACATGGGAAGCTGTGGCTTTGCTTCTTCCTTCAGTGAGGATAAAAATACACATATCGCACATTCGGCGTTTAATTTCTCCGTCAGCAGGGAGGGTCATTTTTCAGACGGCACCCAATCTTTCTTTTTCTTCTTTTTTTTTTTTTTTTAATTTTCTTTTTATTTGAAAGGAGCATTTGAACTGACTGAAGATGCCAGAATGACACCTCTTTTTTGGAGAGCAGAGGGAGTTTTTCCCCACGTATGTAGCTCCAGCTTTGACATGACCCCCAGCAATTTAGCAGCCTCTGGAGACAGAGTGAGCATCTTGGGTTCCTGATCCACAAGAGCTTCTTGGAATCAGTAGGACTCATAAAAAAGAGGCGTCCTCACTGCTGGGACAGCTAGTGACTGTCTGAGCAAACAGATCTCTGTTCACAAGGACACCCCAGCTGTGACACAAGGAGTGTTGGTCCAAATGGTGGAAAGGGAAGGATCTAGCTTTGTCCCCACCGTCACAGAGAAACCCTTCTAGGAGGCCATGGTCTCCTGGTTTGTCATGAAACTAAGTGGGAGGAAAGTCTTTCTCTTCAGAAGATGCTAAAAAAAAAAAACAAACCCTAAATTGCTTCCCAAACCCGAATATGAGAGTCTTTTCTTCTTTTTTTGGCCTTTCCTGACTTTATTGCTCCTGAAGCTTTGGATGGCATTCTTGTCACAGCAGTCCCACCAGACCTGAAGGAGATGGTGGCGAGGCCAACCACTGTGCTTTGCTGGGCCCTTTCTGTTGGAAGGGACATCTGCTAAAACCAGCTGTGGCAGTGGCTCGTGAGTGATGGAGAGCTGGACTGGGATTGGGATTCAGCTCATTAAAAACACCCCTGGGGGCTGCTATGGTTATTTGCCCCCTGTAGTGCTGGCATTTTGAAGGCCAGGTCAGAACTCATTGCTCCAGGCTCTGTGCTAACGGCTCTCTCTATACCCTTTGTCAAAGGACACGTATTTAGCCTGTCCCTCATCTTTATCCACCATGTCGAAGGCAGAGACCTGTGTCTGAGCAGGCTCCCATCCCTCCCGCTTCTCTCCTCTGAACAAATGTGGTCAGCGTGAAACAAAGCCCAAAGCAGCAGCACGTTCCCCTGTGAGCAGACGGAAAGTTTCAAAGGCACAAAGGGTATTTAGGCACCGACTTCAAAGTCAATAAGTTGGATGCTGAAAAAAAATCTCCCCCGTAGCCTTTATGTCATGCCACTTAATAAGTAATTAAAAGCTCAAAAATCATGAGTCTGCTGCTTTCATTACTTCCTAAAGCACACTCGATACATCATCGCTCTGTGAAATGCTTCACATGTACCGCATCCTACTTTAAATATGCCAAACAGTGAAGTGCTTAGCATTACAAAGGCAAAGACATCAAGGAAGCTTTGATAAAATCTGCTGAGCAGACAAACATCTCTTTGGTTGGCACTAGCCAGGCTAGGTTTTTATTCCACGATGATTAAAAACATTTCGAGGGAAGGCAGCTAGGCTTGTATTTTAGACACAAGACCATTAGGTGACAAAGAGTGAAACCTTTCATTACCGGGATGCTGGCTAAAGGGGATTAACCCATTCGGTGTTTGCAAGATATTGCTGGTGTAAGGCAAAGGTTTCTCAGAGATAACTCTGTTCTGGGAAAGGGAACTGAAAAAGGGATGGATGGGCTTGCTGTGTTGGTGGCAGGGAGGAGATTGGCAAGGCAATGCTCTGTTTCCCAGTCCCACAGTGATGTGGGGTATCTGAGATACTTTTGTAGGGCAGCGCAGAGCTCTTCTGAAACAGTGAGGCTGACATCTGTGCTCTTGCAGAAATCTGCCTGTAAAATAGGCAGGGCTTTATTTTTCCCTCTCAGGCTCTGTTTGTGGTGGAACACGTCTGGCTGTAAGCTCTGGATAGTACCCAACATGGTGAAGCCCCAACAGTGACAGGGTGTGTTCCCGTGATATAAATAGACATTTAAGATGAGCTAAATTTACTCAGTGAATCACTTATTTGCTAAAAATGTGGTTTCAGGGTGGCCACAGTTATTTGCCAAATATGATGCATATTCTCAAATGCTTTTGGATTATATGAAAAAAATTGGAAATGTTGAAGCACTTAATTTCGGCATTTCCAGAACCACGCACACAGGCACGTATCTCAAACTGTGTCACTCTCGTGAGTCTGAAGAACCATTCACAAAATGGAGGAGAAGACAATGACATTCCTCGCCCCAGCTACCCCCACAGCCCAGGGTTTTCAGTGTCTGATTGGGAAATCTCAGGTCCTAGGAGAGTGCTCCCTGCTGCGGTAATTATAGGGTACTCTGACCTGGGTGCCTCTTGTTTTCTCCAGTAGAAATTACTTCACTTTGTAAGAATAATTAAATACCCACTGGACGAGAGCAAGGGTGACAATAATTTAGTGGTTAGAGCACTCCCCTGGGATGTGGGAAGTCTCCCAGCAGCTGCATCAATGAGTAGTGTTTATACAGTGGAACAACTCCAGAAGAAAAGGATGAGAGAGATTGCAGATTACCCTGCAGTCTGGTCCTTGGAGCCATGGGAGATAATGACAGTGTGTGAGGGCTTGAAGCTGGTCTCACACAGGGCAGGTAATTTTTTTGCTAAGCGGGATGCAGTTGTGTGAACCCTTTCATGTAGGTTACAAAAATGTGGGAATTTGGTTCTTCCCCTTCATTCCAGAATAAGCACATTTTTTAAACCTTAGAAAAGTCTTTTAGGACGGGTAAAAATCCTTCCCACCTACTTGGATGTCCCTCATTCAATTCCCATTGCCACCCTGTAGGCCAGCTGGTGTACCTCTGCATCTGAGGGTGGCTATGCCTGGGAAGCAATGATAACCTTTTACACCGCGGTTGTGATAAGCTGCATTATCAAACCCAACTTCACCAGCTCTTCCCATTCTTCTAAGGAAGCTGTAGGAAAGCTCAGCATGCATAAACTGGTCTGCTGAGAAGCTAGAACTGCGCGTTTGTCAAAGCAAACGGAAAAGAATAACTCAGGTCTCATTTTCTGGATTTACATCAGAAAAAAAATAAAACAAGAAATTGCATTGTTCCTTGCAGTGTTGCATGGCGGGTATATTCAGAGTAGGTTTCAATCTTCCCAGGAGAGGTGGAAAGACAGCTAGTTTTTTTAAAAAAAGCTGAGAGGCTCAGCAATTGCTTGCCTCCAGGAGATAAGGATGTGAGCAAACTATCAAGTAACATGGAACATGCAGATTTTCTAGCACCTGAAAAGCTGAGGTTTCTACAGAGCAAGCCACCACATATTTGTGGGATTAGGCATGTTAAGAAAAATGTACTCTGCCAACCGGGCTATATATATATACAGCGTGATGAAGGGCTTGCTCCTCTGCTTTGGCTGGTTTGTAGTAGACTGCTTTTCACAGGAGAGGAGGGAGGTTCCTCTTTGCCTCCTCGTTTGTCCTTGTGCAAGACTGATAAAAACAGAGAGTGAGCTGAAATCAATGTTATCACCTCACAGAATAAATAGTAAGTGAGCTAAAAAAATAGTATCTGGAAACTTTAATGCTTATGGACTATTGCTTATGAACAATGCACCTGGGCTGAATGCAAGCAGACTCTTTGGGAGAGGGTGTGTATTGGTAGAAATATTTAACAGGTAATTTAGACCTGGTTGAAGTTGAAGCCATACAGAAGCACTCAGGCAGGAGAAAAAAATCCTAACGCAATATTCACATTCACACTGGTTGCAGGGGAGGAGGAAGCCTTGCAATCATCAGGACTTCTCCATCTCCTGTCCTCATTCCTGTGCAGTCAGTTGAGGAGGTCTTGTCGTCCTTTCGGGCTTCATGCTTTTATCACTCTACTCAACGATGTCTAACTTTAACAAGGTCATTTGGTCTTTTTGTACTTAAATGTGTGACTCAGAACAAGCAGAGGTGCAGATATTGAAAAGGGAGACCCACCTGCACTCCAGGAGGGTGTAATGCAAATTCACCATCCAATTCTGTATTTGGATCCATGCAGAGCCATGCTTAGGCAGGATTTACTCTTTTGGACACATCTCTGAAATGTGCCTGGACTGCAGCTAGTGTGCATGGGACTAGTTTTCAATAATGACCATGCAAACATTTTGGACTGATGCTCCTCCAGCCATTACAGACTGCTGGCAGGGGAGCTGGTGCGCTGGGCACACGGGATCTTATGCACTTTCTCGCTCTGAAGGACGATGGAGGAACGGTGAAACCCCTTGAGCTACTCTGGTAAATCAGCCCTCAAAAGGAGTTCAAATCTGCAGGGAGCTCTGTTTCTCCTCCTGCAGGGAATGGATGTGTTTTTAAGTGTTTGCTGTGTAATTGTGACCAAATACCACAAGGATGTTCTCTTGAAAACACATTTCATCATCATAAATGTGATGTAACATGACGCTTCCTAACCAAACCGTCTGGAGGCTTGTCTGTTACGAAGTGAAGTTATTCCAGAAGAGTTACTTTACTTTAAGATCCTGCCTCATCTTAATCCAGATTAATTTTTTTTTGTGTACAGACAAGCCCTAAGGGCTTGACTCAAGGAGCGCTGCAGTAAATGAGAACCTTTCTGCTGAACCTTGGATCAAGTCTGAGGTGCTTCTGGCTCCTTCTGCCTTAGCATTTTGGTTCGGAGCAGTAATGCTGTTTCACAGCAGCTCTCTGGCTTGGCCTCCTGCACCCCATAGCTGTCCA
>VZTO01015027.1:94404-133888 GCA_013400615.1 Syrrhaptes paradoxus
TCTGATGCACACAAATTTGATTATTTTTTTTTTTCCAGTGGAAATCATAGAATCACAGAATGGTTTGGGTTGGAAGGGACCTTCAAGATCATTTAGTTCCAACCCCCCTGCCATGGGCAGGGACACCTCCCACTAGCCCAGGTTGCTCAAAGCCTTATCCAGCCTGGCCTTGAACCCCTCCAGGGATGGGGCTTCCACATGAATTAAATGAAACCAGAAGTTCTGCTACAACTCCTTATAGGGCTATAAGGTAATAAATTAGTAGCTGGTCCTTCAACCAGCCTCAGTGTGCAGAGTGGGGATTTTCAGTGTAGGTGACCGGAATAAATTTAACCTGGAGTAACCAATGTGAACTGCACAGTAGTGTATATGTTGAGCCCTCAGCACCAGTCTGTTTGATCTCCTGATACTCTCTTGCTAATCTAGATGTAGCAATTACTTGTTAATCTAGATATGGCCTGTAGGATGCATATCACTGACATATCTGACTCCTTGCAGCCGCACACACAAGGAAAGATGACAACCTCTGCTTTGCAAATGGAGATATGAGGTAGTCCAAGGAGACAAGAAAGTTGTGATCAAGTTACAGTCTCCTGGGTGTTGCCTTAAGGATGGTGTTTCTTCCCAAGGTGGCCCACAGGCTGCCCTGCAAAAGGCAATGCTTGTAATGTGGGCTTGGTGCAGAGGGGAGGTTCAGTGCTTGGCTCTGATCTGTGCTGGGCCAGCAGCTGCCAAGGTGTGGACTTCAGGCTGCCTAAAAGGCCAGATGAGCATCCACGAGCTGGAAGCACATCCAGTGCCTCTCTGAGCTCTAAAAAAAGAAAATTTGGAGGAGATAACAGAAACTTTCAAAGCCTGTCCTGTCACCTGAATGACAACGAGTGAAGAAGAACCAGTCCTGGTTCTTCCCTTTCTCTGGGATCTCCATCAAGTCACCCTGTCTCTGTGTGCCTCGTTTTCCCCGAACACCAGGGGAGGGGATATTAGCCTGGCTCATCTGCTGAGGTGATTTCTCTACAAGTAACCCATTGCTGGGGTATGTTCCTGGGGACGGGACGTGGCAGCATCACCACCGGCACAGCTTCCAGCACTTCTGCCCTGTGCCACCCAGCAGTGTCCCAAACACCTCCCCAGGATGGTTTGCAGGTTAACATGGGCCAGGGGCTGTTCCTGACAAAAAGTCTGCATGTGGCTGCCATGCTTCAGAGCTTAAAGGCAGTTAATGGACACAGGACCTTCTGTGTTTGCGGTCTGAGAGCCCCAAAATTGTCCCAGGCACTTCTAATTTACTAGCCCAGATGTAGCATTATCCAGTAGCCCTTTGGCACCAAGGTCTGTGCTGCTCTGTTAGTACCAGATTAAACCGAATAAGGTCCAGGCTTAACTGGACACTACCTTAACTTAATAAAAAAATTCATTTTTTAAACTTGCCCCAAGTAATTTGCCTGTCCGCACTACAAACACCACCTTGGCTTGGCCTGCCTTTGCACTGTTTTTCAGTCTTTTCTTGCTTCCATCCTGAGGAGCAGTAAAAATAGGTAATCTTTAATGAAAGGTCAACTATTTGGGCTACAAGCCAGGCTGGGATCCCGGGGGGGAGGGAGCCGGTGGCTTTCCAGGTCATTGATGTGGTTGGAGTGGTGCCTCCATTGTAGCAGCCGCAGCTCCCTGGTGGGACCGGGCAGCCCCAGCAGCACCAGCCCGTGACGATGCTATCCTGCAGGCAGGAGGGGAAGAAAGTACAAGGAGACGTACTGTACGGTCTTGTACTGATTACTACATTTATCATTTTCAATAAACTCCAGGAGCAGCCAGCCTCTGTACCCTGTGTACTCTTACAAGTCGTTTCTCTGTGAAATTGGAAACGGGACAAAGTCAATTACGTTATTTTCCAACAACAAACCTCTGTGGGATAGTAACTTAGATACTGGCTGCAGTTCGGAGAACAGCCAGTGTCCCACTTGAAATTTTCTTAACAGTGGTGACATGGTCACAGTGATGCTTTATTCCACCGTGGTAAACACCAGAAGGATTTTTATTCTTGAAAGCCTTGTCTAAAAGAAAAATAAAGCAGTACAGCTCCTCTGCTGCAGTCTGATGAAAATGAGAAATTCATCTCTGCAAGCTCTTTAGGAGAGATACCTGGTTTTTGTTGTGTTTGGATATTACCTNACCTTTCTGCTGAACCTTGGATCAAGTCTGAGGTGCTTCTGGCTCCTTCTGCCTTAGCATTTTGGTTCGGAGCAGTAATGCTGTTTCACAGCAGCTCTCTGGCTTGGCCTCCTGCACCCCATAGCTGTCCAGCTTGCAAAACAGCTCTGATGCACACAAATTTGATTATTTTTTTTTTTTCCAGTGGAAATCATAGAATCACAGAATGGTTTGGGTTGGAAGGGACCTGCAAGATCATTTAGTTCCAACCCCCCTGCCATGGGCAGGGACACCTCCCACTAGCCCAGGTTGCTCAAAGCCTTATCCAGCCTGGCCTTGAACCCCTCCAGGGATGGGGCTTCCACATGAATTAAATGAAACCAGAAGTTCTGCTACAACTCCTTATAGGGCTATAAGGTAATAAATTAGTAGCTGGTCCTTCAACCAGCCTCAGTGTGCAGAGTGGGGATTTTCAGTGTAGGTGACCGGAATAAATTTAACCTGGAGTAACCAATGTGAACTGCACAGTAGTGTATATGTTGAGCCCTCAGCACCAGTCTGTTTGATCTCCTGATACTCTCTTGCTAATCTAGATGTAGCAATTACTTGTTAATCTAGATATGGCCTGTAGGATGCATATCACTGACATATCTGACTCCTTGCAGCCGCACACACAAGGAAAGATGACAACCTCTGCTTTGCAAATGGAGATATGAGGTAGTCCAAGGAGACAAGAAAGTTGTGATCAAGTTACAGTCTCCTGGGTGTTGCCTTAAGGATGGTGTTTCTTCCCAAGGTGGCCCACAGGCTGCCCTGCAAAAGGCAATGCTTGTAATGTGGGCTTGGTGCAGAGGGGAGGTTCAGTGCTTGGCTCTGATCTGTGCTGGGCCAGAAGCTGCCAAGGTGTGGACTTCAGGCTGCCCAAAAGGCCAGATGAGCATCCACGAGCTGGAAGCACATCCAGTGCCTCTCTGAGCTCTAAAAAAAGAAAATTTGGAGGAGATAACAGCAACTTTCAAAGCCTGTCCTGTCACCTGAATGACAACGAGTGAAGAAGAACCAGTCCTGGTTCTTCCCTTTCTCTGGGATCTCCATCAAGTCACCCTGTCTCTGTGTGCCTCGTTTTCCCCGAACACCAGGGGAGGGGATATTAGCCTGGCTCATCTGCTGAGGTGATTTCTCTACAAGTAACCCATTGCTGGGGTATGTTCCTGGGGACGGGACGTGGCAGCATCACCACCGGCACAGCTTCCAGCACTTCTGCCCTGTGCCACCCAGCAGTGTCCCAAACACCTCCCCAGGATGGTTTGCAGGTTAACATGGGCCGGGGGCTGTTCCTGACAAAAAGTCTGCATGTGGCTGCCATGCTTCAGAGCTTAAAGGCAGTTAATGGACACAGGACCTTCTGTGTTTGTGGTCTGAGAGCCCCAAAATTGTCCCAGGCACTTCGAATTTACTAGCCCAGATGTAGCATTATCCAGTAGCCCTTTGGCACCAAGGTCTGTGCTGCTTTGTTAGTACCAGATTAAACCGAATAAGGTCCAGGCTTAACTGGACACTACCTTAACTTAATAAAAAAATTCATTTTTTAAACTTGCCCCAAGTAATTTGCCTGTCCGCACTACAAACACCACCTTGGCTTGGCCTGCCTTTGCACTGTTTTTCAGTCTTTTCTTGCTTCCATCCTGAGGAGCAGTAAAAATAGGTAATCTTTAATGAAAGGTCAACTATTTGGGCTACAAGCCAGGCTGGGATCCCGGGGGGGAGGGAGCCGGTGGCTTTCCAGGTCATTGATGTGGTTGGAGTGGTGCCTCCATTGTAGCAGCCGCAGCTCCCCGGTGGGACCGGGCAGCCCCAGCAGCACCAGCCCGTGACGATGCTATCCTGCAGGCAGGAGGGGAAAAAAGTACAAGGAGACGTACTGTACGGTCTTGTACTGATTACTACATTTATCATTTTCAATAAACTCCAGGAGCAGCCAGCCTCTGTACCCTGTGTACTCTTACAAGTCGTTTCTCTGTGAAATTGGAAATGGGACAAAGTCAATTACGTTATTTTCCAACAACAAACCTCTGTGGGATAGTAACTTAGATACTGGCTGCAGTTCAGAGAACAGCCAGTGTCCCACTTGAAATTTTCTTAACAGTGGTGACATGGTCACAGTGATGCTTTATTCCACCGTGGTAAACACCAGAAGGATTTTTATTCTTGAAAGCCTTGTCTAAAAGAAAAATAAAGCAGTACAGCTCCTCTGCTGCAGTCTGATGAAAATGAGAAATTCATCTCTGCAAGCTCTTTAGGAGAGATACCTGGTTTTTGTTGTGTTTGGATATTACCTCCTCTGGAGGGGCACAAGCAGAGGGACAAAAAGTGGTTCAGGATTGGCATGGTACCAAGAGTGTGGAGGGCAGGGGTGGATCAGATAAGCAGAAGTCTAAGACCGTAAATACCTCCACGTCACTGCAAAACAAACAGCAGCAAATCCCCCTGGAGAAGCAAAGTGGATGTGAAACTAAAAGCAAGTTGGAGAAAACCTCCCCGAGTTGGGAATTCAAGCTTTGAAGCCTCTGAGAAACGAACGGTGCTCAGAAGTTTCCCAACCATGCCTGTTAAATACTGAAGATATTTATTTTTAACCTAAGGCTGGCTCCCTCCATCATAATACTTAGGAGGGGACTCACATGGTGCAACCAGCTGAAAATCAAAGCCACTTGAATGAAGCCTTGTTCTGTGAGTAAGCTGGCCCTGCGGGGATGTCCCTGGTTCACCCCTCACGCCATGAAGCTGCTGGGTCCAAGCTGGTAAAAATCTGAGCATCTTCTTTGTTGGAGTCACAGAGGCCTCAGGGTTTACGAGCTCAGAGCCAAAACCAGGGAGGGAAGGGACTGGGTTAGTGTGGGTGAGCTCCTGGATTGGTGTGAGGACAGCGAGGGTGACCCTGCCACCTTTTCCGTGGTTTCCCCCATGGGTAGCTAATGGGACATGTGGTCTCGCTTGCACCAGCCGTTAACATCATGATGCCAGACCTGTCCCATCTCACATTGCCCAGCAACACAAACCTCTCTTCTCTCCATCTTCTCACCACGCTTCTCTGGGTGGCTGCCAGCTCTGTCTTGGCTAGGGAGGCCAAGGGGACAGCTGCAAGACCCACTCCCCACCTTCAGTTCTGCAATCTGTCCTTCCTGCAGGGAGATGTGTTATGTGATGGAGAGGAGGGAGGACAGGAGCTTTGCTATTTGGAGTAGGTTACAGATGCTATTGAGTCCACAGAGAGGGAAGGGAAGTCTTGCACAAACCAGACCTCTAGTGAATATCTCCCATAGCAGAATAAACAATGATATCTCAGCCAAGAACATCCATTTTTTTAGTAGATATTATATCTCCAACACATGTATTTCAGGTTTGGTTTGACGGCATTTTCTCCCTGAAAACTTCTGGCCCATTCCCAGGAGCAGAGAGCAAATACTCAAGTCTTGCTGTTACAAACAGGGTGGTGCAACATTTAAGTACACCTTTCCCTTTTTGACTTGACTTTCTGGAGAGCACAACAGAGTGAAGAAGTCTATCTTTGTCTGTGTGTGCGGTGTCAGGGGGACGTGGACATCTTGGTCATGTGCTGAAGGCTGTTTTCCCCCACTGACCCACCTGTAAAAAAGTCCTGGATCATCCTGAACCAGGACATCAGGGGCAGCTTTGTCCTTGGTAGAAAAGTTCCCCATGACGTGTCCCCTTTCTCCTCCCAAACCTCCCGTCCTTGTGGCATCTGAGGACTTTGCCCATTTGGCCAAGATTTCTAGGCATCCCAAAATCCCAGGCAAGTAGCCATGGGGTGTGGTAACCCTGCAGCCCATGGACACGTACATTGGCACAGAGAACCCCCCCAGCTCCTATGTGTATGCTGTGGCCATGCCATAGGCACGTGAGCCCAATGGGCTCCCTTGGCTTCTGCAGACCATGACTGACACACCATCTGTCCCAACGCTGCCCCAAATAAACACACTGCCACATACAAAGGAGCCACTGCAAGCCAAATAAACAAATGCCTTGAGCTGCACTAAAGACCTGGGAAAAGCTACTGTTCCTTTCTGATCACATCTGGAAGGCATGCAAAAAACGTGGCCATGAGCAGTGCTCCTGAAAAGAGAGAAAGGGAGGAAAAAAGGCATGTTTTTTCCTTCCCTTCTAGTTCTTGAAAGCAGAGCAATAATCAGTGGAGATAAGCCCTGTCGTGTGTGTATTCTTCTAGCAAAAATAAAGGAGAAAAAAAAAGACTGAGGTGGCTCTGGAGTGTTCCTGCCTTGCAGCAGTGGCAATCAGACACCCAGGCAGTTTCCATGGCTCAGCACTCATAAATCCTGCCCGTGAGTCATCAGCTCACAGGCTCCAGCAGCTCAGACCTTGCTTTTTCCACGTAGGCATGGGCTCTCTGCCCCATTTTCCCTTCTCCAAACCTCGGAGAGTGAGCCAGCAAGAAGCCTACGCTATCGACTCCATGCAGCATCTCCAGGCAGGTGTTCACACATGGAAATGTCACACCAACTTTGTCCTTCTCCACTGAAAGCATTTGACTTGCTCCTTTGGTCCATTCAGAGGTTGGTCTGAAACACAGTTGGGTTTAACTTATGCTGTGTTGCCTGTCCTGAACACATGAGGTGTTGCATGTCCTGGGAATCAAGACACTTAATTCAGAAGGATCACTTAGAAAACTTTTTTTTTTTCCTGTGATATCAATCATCTTTAGGAACTGGGAACCACTGCCCTGCTCACAAGAGCAGGAATTGCAAGCTAACCTTCTCAGAACACAATCTTTTCCCAAATCAGGCAAATGGTTAAAACTAAACAGCACCCAGGTAGGGCAGAGCAAGTTCTTCCAGGCGCTTCAGTCCCTGACTAGTTAAGCAGGTTATAATGGGTTTTAATTGTTACTCCCACGAGCTGCAACTTTATTTACTGCAGTTGATCAGCTCTCACAAAAGGCCTGAATCGTCCCCTTGCGTTCAAAAACCAGACAGCTCGCACTCTCGTCCGTGATACCGTCATTCAGGAGAAACACGTCTCCATGGTAAGGCAGCACCAGTACAGCCATCAGTAAGGGATCACTGTGCCAAGGGGAAGCTGAAGCCCTGTTCCCAGCCACTGCACTCTCTAGGGATGTTGTATCTTCTCAACCAGACACGCTGCATGAGAGTTTGGGCCAGGAAGTGAAGTAACACAGCAAATCCATCAAGGGAGTTGGAGCTGCTGTCTGCCTGACCTGGCACCGCTTGTATGGGGATCAAGCCCTTTGCAAAAGGCGAGAGCACTGTTATCCTTCCAGTTGGGAAACCGAGGCACTCTGGTCTGGTTGTCCCTTTAGATACCTCTCAGCAAGTATTTGCGATGGTGCTGGAGGAGCGCCTGGACAGGGAGGCATGCTGGTGCTGCCTGTGTGCAGTAGGAAATGGGCTTTTCTGGGTCACCAGCAGCTCCTTCCCACAGTCTCACAGCTGGCGAAGAGGTCTCTTATGCAGCCGTTTCATTGCAGCAGTGGCCTCTCTCCTGGCTTGAGCTCTGAGAACGTCCCCAGCTTTCCCATTCCACTTTGTAACTCCTCCAAAGCCGAGCACCCCAAGTTTGCCAGTTTCACTGGGTTCATCTCACTCCCCTGCAGCCCATCAGCTTTCCCATAACACAAATCACAGGCTCATTGATCCAGGCTTAGGGTAATGGATTCAGGTTTAGAACTGCAAGGTCTCCAAGAACAGGATTCCTGGTGAAATGCATTGACTCCAGACACTGCAGCAAGCCACTCTCCTAGCTACTCCTGCGTCTTTGCCAAGGACCTTACGATGTGCATCAATGTGGGAAGCAGAGACCCCATTTCCATGAAATGACAGCACTGCCAGGGTCACATTTCTGTGTTCCTGTCCCTGCTTCCTATTTACACCTCATGCAGCACTGATGGTTCCTGCCTCAGACATCTCCTGTGTTTCATCCCATCAAACTCTGATGGCCTGAACCACCTCAGAACCCTTCAAGGCTTAAACTACCCCATGTACTACTCATTAGAGAGTATCCAGTTTACACTGAGCTTACTAAGCATTCAGCCTCAGGCACATTCTCATCTTCCGATAGGGGCTTGCACAACCTTTCAGGTACCACCTCAGTACGCAGGGCAGGAACAAGGTGCTTTGCTCAGACTTGAGACCTCTTCCCTTCCACTTTTCAGCCCAGGGGGACAGGTCCCCTGGGTCACCATCTGCAGCCGGAGCAGGACCAAAGCTGTATGGCCTCTGTTGCTGAATGGCACCGGCAGAAAAAAGCCTTTCCTCCACCACACTGAGCTGCAAGCGGTTTGGCCCAGGAAGGAAGAGCATCCCTTACCAAACACGGGTAAATCAGAGCACTCACACAGAGAATGGATGTTTAAAAGGGATTGTAATGCTGCCTCCAGGTGTACGCCAGCCTCGCTGGCAAGGGGACAACCAGCTTCCTGCACCAGCAGGTTTATACCATGCAGGGTTTTGTGTCTTCCTGCAAAGCATCTCAATCCTGGAGCATCTCTTGCTCAGCCCAAAGCCCTGATGTGACAAGCCCACCTATGTGGCATTGCACGTGTCCCCCTGAGGCACTGCTGCCAACCCTCCTGGGACACCCCGCATGCCGGCACAGCTCCGACACTGTGCTGCTTGCCCGAGGTGTGCTGGTTTTGTTCACTTTACAGCTGCAAATGTTTTAATATTCATGCAATGCCCCCCCCCCCCCACCCCTTCACTGCTGCCTTCTCCGGTGTGGAGATGAGTTTCCACTTGCCGCACCACGTTCTTGGAAGAAGAGGCAGAATGGAATTAAAGGTTTCAAACTAACTCAGCGGAGGTGAAAAATGTTGCCTAAAGACAGAAGGAAAAGATTGTCAAGTGAGATTTAGAGATGCCCTGGGCAGGCGAGGGATGATTGCATCCGATTCCAACGGTACATCTGATTCTAGCACTGTCTGGGAAGGTCTCTGTCTCTCCCAAAGCTTGTTTTTGTCCCGTCCTCAGTCTAACTGCAGAACTATTCAGGTAGAAAAATTCCCTCTCTAGTTTCAGACTCTACAGTCTCTAATAGCTCCTGCCACTAACTTTGAGACAAGCCAATGCACACTTTAAATGGCTCGCAATTTTCTCAAGCCAGACAGCTTGTTCATGATTCTCTTACGGGCTTCTGTTCTATGACTCAGCCCTATATGAATGGCTAGAAATGAACATCAAGCTGAAACTAACAAAGTGGGTGCCAAGTTTTTTTTCTTTTTCCCAGGATACCATTTTCCCCAGAGTCTCACAGAAGTAATTAAAAGGTGTCAGCTTTTGGAAGGAATATCCTTGACAGTAATATGATATAATTCAGGCTGAACAATACGTTCAGTTTGTTCCCTGAACCAGAATACAGTGCTGTAACAATGCAGTGCTATATTCACTGAAGATTACCTTCAGGAAAGAATGTCCTGTGTTAACTGAAATAGGACAAAAATCTTCGCGTGAACATTGACAGGTCTGATTAAATTTATTAAACAAATTCAGAATAAGTCTCTGTCTGATACTGGGATTCAGAAGACCCTTGCTGAGCCCCAAGATCAATAACTGATTGATTCTTGTGACCATGAACCATTTTAGAGATACTTTGCCAGTCTGAAAAGCAAGGGTCATCTTCTTTCCATGCTGCAGCCACATAGGTGGTCGCTGTTTTAACACAGGATTGTTCCTATTTCTTGACACAGCACCTCACACGCTGAAACCTTTTGACCTTCAGGGTCCCTTTAGCAGTTTCTTTGATATCAACATGTTGCTCTTTTTGCTGGAGAAATGATCGTCTTTTACTTGCTGAACTAGGACAGAAATGGAAGAGAGAGATCTTTTCCCACAGCACCAGGCACCCAGTGAGCAACGCCTCCAAAAACCTTAGAAGAACCGAGATACAAAGCAGAATCGGATTTGATATCTTCTAGGTCTGCCCTTCTCTCGCCTTGGATGCAGCTCTGTGAAATGGAATTTGAGCTTGCCCAGTTCCCTCGGGACATGGGAGTTGAAGCCCCTAAATAAAAGTTGAAGTGGGAGTGAGCTTCTAATAACCACAAGAAAACATGAGATAAATATCTATAACCAGGCAGGACACAGATTAAGGTGGGTTTGCCCCTTGCTCTTTTGTGAATCTTATTAAAAATACCAAGGCTAAGACTCACTTGCCTTTACATGTGTCCAAATCTGGTCTTTTCTCTAGATTTACACCTTGGCAGTCTCACTGGTGGTGATTATTTGCCCCGTCATGTTTCATAGCAAGCTGGATCCTTGGGTTCTCATCTGAGCTCAGCCTAGATTAAATCTCCAGCGACGGCCGGGGTGTTTGACCCAGGATTACTTGCTTAGCAGTGTCATGGGATCACTGCCGAATTCCCCAGCAAGAACCTGGACAACCAGACAAACCTGAGCTACGTCCACCTTCAGGGCTGTCCAGACGTGTTGTTTGAACTTAGAATGAGATTTGTGTTTAACAACAAAGTCCAGGGGGAGAGCGGTGGATCTAACCAGAGGGTTTGATCCAGCCCAGCCTTCTTGCAGCAGCTGCACTCCCATATTTTCAGGCAGTTGCTTTTACCAGAGCACATCTCGGCTCTGAGCATCAGTGACAGCAGGGTCCCAGGAATGCATTTCTGCCGTGGAGCAGAAGTTGCTAGGAAACCAAACAAGCAACAAGTTTATCTTCAAAGCCTGGGACCTTGGAAACTGGAATTATCTGGGAGGAATATCCTTCAATGGGAACCGTCAGATCTCATCATTCCTGGCTGAAAATATTCCAGGTTGTGATGAGGCGCTGATGTGTGCCCAGGGACTCTGAAGTGACCAGATTTCCAATAGCATCACAGTGGAAAAAAATGCTGAGCATGATTACTTTTCAAACATGCGAAGAAAAAAAAACTGAATCAAGCTTGAAAGGCTTATTATCTCAGGAAGATTTTAAGCAGCAGTGAAACACCGGAAGGTGTGTGGTCGCACCAGTTATTGGCCAGGTCAGAAACATAAGGCCATGTCCCACCAGGGAACCAAAGGCTGATCATTCCCTCTTAGCCTGTATGTAGCTCTCAGTTGAGTTTTTAATTCAAAAAGAAATTGAAAAGATCACCAGCCTGCCGAGCCGCCAAAGGTTTAATTAAAATGACACCAGCACCATAAAAAGCAAGTAGCCCTGATAGGTGAGAACCCATTGTGTAGTCCTTAGCCTCTGCCACATCAGTGGCAATTTCAATCAAGCTCATCCCCATGGTGTGAGATGTCCCTATCTCTCAATGGCTCTAAGACCAGGAGAGTCTGTGAGAAGAGGTATCCCAGGTCCCAGAGCCAAGGTCATCTCATTGCTTAGCCTCATGAGAGCCAAAGATGGTCAAACACACATTCTCAAGTTCTGTGCTTGATGCTCAAAGGGCATCTTTAGAAGACTGACATTTCTGGGGTTTTATTCTGTCAGTCCAATGACATTGCTATATGAGGCCTGGCCTCAAGCTTGGGGTGGTTGGAAAGATTTTCCCATGTGAATGAGGTCCACCTTCAGCCAGCCATCTACATCATAGGCTTGTACCAATGTGACTATGCTGGTGACAGAAAATGCAACGTACAACCACCATCAGAGTTCAGAGTTAACCAAAGCTGAAGACAAACAGCTAATTCCAATACTTGGAAATATTAAAATTAATTCATTTGGAGGCTGTCACCATGTCCTAGAAAGGGAACTGTCACTCCAGGTCCAAAATATAACATCTAGAGGACTTGAGAAGCAGCAAAACCTAGTAAAGAGAACACAGATCTTGGAATTAAGGGACAGACACACATCAGCCAAAGTACTTAAAAACCTAACTCCTGATTGATTTCCTCAGATTTGTGCTCCAAACGGTCTTTCAAGATCCAAGACCCAGTATTTAAAAATCAGACACGCCGTAATACACAGGCAGATGTTTATGTGTATTGCTGCCGTACATTGGAAAGAAGCAGCACGGCAAATATGTGTCATATGCCGTGTTCTGGCAGCCACCAGTGACAATTCTTTTGCTGGAGTGTCAGATGCTTTTTAGGATGAGTGGTTCTGAGTTCTGTTTCTGCAGGCGACGTCAAGCTGTGAGTGGTCATGTTGTGCAATGTAATGATGGACCAGATGTTCCTGGATGGTCATAGAATGAAAAGTATGAAATTCCAAAGAAAATGAAGGAGATAGAAAATGTCTGTGTATGGAATGATTGTTCTTGTGCTTCTCCATAAAAAGTCAGTTTTACAGGGTAAATCTGAGAATCCTTTGTCCAGAGAAGCTGTGGATGCCCCATCCCTGAAGACATTCAAGGCCAGGCTAGATGGGTCCCTGGGCAGCCTGCTCTAGTGGTTGGAAACCCTGCCCACAGCAGGGGGGTTGAAACTAGATGATCTCTAAGGTCCTTTTCAATGCAGGCCATTCTATGATTCTATGAATCTATATGATCCTTGGCCCTTTGAGAGTGTCTTCAGTTTTTCTTGGGCTGATGACAAAGTCCAGGATGCACAGGTCTGCACCACTTGGACCATTTGCACCATTTGAAGTTCATTTCTGAGATAAACTCTTTTCTGGTGTAAAAGTGCAACCATACCATTATATCCTAGGGATTAGCAATGGTGCAAGTCCCTTGGGTACTCCGTATCATCCAGACAGGCAACCCCATTTTGCCTTCCTCCTTGCACCCACCCTGTATGCAGAAGCACTTGCAAATAGGCAATTAAAAGATAACATCAGTGAGATAAAGCGTAATTGCTGAATAATGGTCTCTTGCTTCTGTAGAGCTACTACAACAAAGTAGCAACATTTATTTCTCAAGCAGAAGATGCAGCTTCGACCCCGCGATAATACACGCTCACAGTTACCTCCATGGTGGGTTGGGTCAAAGGCTGACGTGCCCAAATGTGTTCCGTTTTGCCTGTGGGCTGCTGGAACAGTTGTTCGTTGCTGAGGAGTTTCCATGCCTCTTGGCTTAGAGCACACGGATATGCCCGAGCTGCTGAAATACGATTCAGTCCCTGGCTCTGTCGCAAGCTTCCTATTTCCCCTCGTGCATGGTCAGCAGCCTTGCAGGGGGACAGCTGTGCATTGTGGTGGCATGAGCAGAACTGATGCTGGACAAGGAAAGCTGCACTTTTTACTCAAGCCAACAGGTCAAGAAACTTTATTATCCACCTTTTGCAACCTGAGTTTGGTCACTTGTGGTTTGGCATCATCTCCCCCTGGGACAGGGAGGATAATGTATGTCCATTTGGGATGCAGAGGAGAATCAGCATTCTTGCTGTGACCGTTTTTGGCAGTGTCAGAAGAAAAAGTAATAAAGGATTGGCCAGTGGGAGAAAACTATCTGTTTGCTCCTAAGTCTGAACAGATATTCCCTGGGTGAGCAGCTGCCAGTGGAAGACAATTGCCTTCCTCCCTTCCCTGGTGTTACTGTTCCCTCCCCAAAGTCACAGGTTAGAAGGATCTGCTGAGCACCAATCTGCTTTGTGCAAAACCTCCTGGCCATGACAAGGGCTCTGGTTTTGTCTGAAACTGCTCAAGGAGGTCACAGGATCCCACTGGTAGACAAGATGTGGGGTGGTGAATCCCAGGTGGCAGATGATGGAGAGGAACTGGGGGAATCACAGCCAGGCCCAGGAAATAGATGTCTGCAATGTCCCTGGGGATCGGAGGGAACATACCTGGCTGGGGTGGATAGGCAGTTTGGAAGAAGGTTCTTGTTGTTCAGATAGACACTTGGCTTAAATCCAAGGGTGTCAGTACGCAACTTTCACAAGAACAAGACACGTTACAAAAACCTCCCAGTGGTTTTCTGTGTTAGCTATTTTCCCCTACTGAAATGGGGTAGGTCTTATCTTTTTAAGGAAACCATCCAAAAATTTGCTTCCTGAGAACGTCTCCCCCCATTGCCTAATTGCTACACAAAGGTAAAAATAAATGCATTGCTTTCCACTGAGCTGCCTGTGCGCAGGCAACAGGCTGCAGGGTCTCGCTGGGAAGTGCAGCCTTTGGGGACTCCTCCACACCAAAGCAAAACAGAGCGTGCAGATAAGACTTGTTGAATGGCAAAGCAAAGCCCCCCCACTGACTGTTTCCTATATCCAAAACATGACTTCTTCGTGCTTAGCCTATTCTCCTTTTCACAAAAAGCCAGGACTTCCTTTGCTACCTTGCTGCAGCTGCTTCTGTGCTTCTCACTTGAGAAGACTTGAGAGCGAAGTGCTCAGCGTAACCTCTGCCTGCAAACAGGGGTTGGGATCACTGTGCTTCGCCAAGACCTGGTGAGATTTTCTCCCTTGGGATCCCACAATGCTCTTGCTGTCTTCTACAAAGCACTTAGAGACAGGGTCTTGCTGCAAAGCTTGGCCGGAATTAACGCGGTGCTTGTGTTGCCTCTTAAAACTGGAACTAAAGTAGATGACAAAACCACCAAATGCTTTGTCTCCCCATCCCTGGGAGGTGGGAGAGTGAGTGAGCGACTGTGTCCTGTTTGCCACTATCTGGGTTTGAAACCACGACAGATCCACACAGCAAAGCAGAGCCACCTGGCCAATTTTCAGGAGCTTTGTTGCTCCTGTTTACGATGGCCCCTTGGCTCAGTCCTTCAGCACTGGTTCAATCACAAGGACAGAGAGGCATGGGTTTTGATTTCAACACAAAACATTTCATGGAATTGCCTTTCCAAGCTGCCCTGTGCACTTCTTCCAAACACCTGCAGATTGACAGATGTGGACTTGATGGGATTTTAATGTTCAAAAGGCCACAGTAGCTGCAAGGAGGGTTGGAGTCATGTGGATCCAAAGCAGGCTGTGGGCTTCTGGCTCCTCTGCCTCCAGGAGATGCTGTTTTTAAAAGTGTCCTGCTCAGTCAGTGAAACAGCACCGGAGGGCCACAGGGAGAGGAAAAAAATCCCCTGTTCCCCTGCAAATATAAGCAACCATTGCCTGAGCAGTTCAGTGCTGAATTTGAAATTTTCTTTTAAGGACAGTCTAAAGGGAGCAAGATATTTTGCTTCTTGCACAGATCTATGGTTTTGCAGGAACACCAGGTACTCAGCACCTATCAGGAGATACACGGTCAGATTGCGTTTCTGAATGCCTGAATGATTCTTCATTTGCTAGGGATGAATACAAAATACAATATTTGGGCTCTGGATCTTGATTACCGAATGGTGGGGATTTCAAGAAGAGTTTCCTGCAGCTCTTGTGTCATACCTGCCAGCCCTCTGTGGATGTCTCAGATGCCCTCAAGCGTCTCAGATAGGGCCAATAGGGCCACCTCTAAGCATCAGAGTTGCAGCCTGGATCTCCAAATGATGCTCAGACGCATAGATTGCAGGTAGACATCCTCATTCATTTGGGTATTTTCATCCCGTTCTACTCTACAGGAAACAACTCGTTCTCATTTTATGGGCTGTGTCAAAATGTGGGACAAAGGAAGGAAAAGGAAATCCCTGTCAACCTGAAGATTTTTCTGATCTCAGACAACTCATGGATAGTTACCTGGTTTTATCTTGAATGAGAGACTAATTCCAGTGAAGTTAGCAGGAACTTTGCATGAGGGTTAAAAGGAAGGATTTCAGTTTCCCAAGAAAACCCACTCACTAAAGCTCCCTAGAAACTGAAATACCAGATTGATAAGGTCAGGCAAAAGCAATTCTTGGCTGCTTATCCAAAGGCTAATCACTGATCTTTTGTGCTGGTTGTGTGTAGTATCTGCGTCTTGATAAAAAAATAATCCTGTCATCAGCTTCTGCTGCGAGAGGGTGAAGGGAGGAGTTAGCAAGAAATCTGGTGCCCTTCTCCCAGCAAGAGATTCTTGTGAAGCGCTGGCGCGTCTTACCGAGCATCGTAGATTTTCATTGACTTCAACATATTTGAGATCAAGGGGAAAATCCGGAGGAAGGAGAACGCATCGGGCTGAAAGATGATGACAGTCCCAGGAATTGTGATGGTGAGAAGTGTGATCTCATTTTCACTGGAAGGATAATTGGGAACAAAGATGCCACACCAAGCTCTGTAGAGTCTTACATCGTTCAATTTTTTTTTTTAAAAGACAGTCCCTTGTTTCGATGCGCTGCCTGTCTGTTGATATTTTCCAGAAAACAGGGCTAAGGTGCACATTTTTCCTTCTGGCTCAGCCCTTCCTGGCTCTTTACATTCAAGGATTTTCTGAGAAATGCAGAATCTGACTCAGACCCTGAATTGTTGTGTCCAAAGCCTTTTGACATGACTCCCACTGACTCCGGAAAACTTTGTACAGCCTGGCTGAGATTCATACCGATGGATGTTAGTGAAAATAAGTTGCTTAAATCTAACCTATCCTCCCTTGAGTTCTCCTTATAGCCTGTGGAGAGGAGTCAGATGCGGGTCCTTTGACCTATTTTAGGATGAGATGAGTCACTCCCTGAAAGAACCTGTTTTTCCCCATGGACCGTCAGGGGAGTCCAGGATGGCTAGCTCAGACTTGTGTGCCTGACTTTGAGACGAATCCTACTCCACCTGTCTGTTTTTGCATGGCTGTGCTTTACTGATTATTGCTGCCGGTGCTGCGTGGATTGCATTGTTGCGAGAACAGATATATTCCTCCATCGCCACGGCATCGCAACCAGACATCACATACTGGGGTTTGTCTGATAACTATTCTGATCACAGTGCTAGCGGCTGCCAGGGTCAGACTAGTCTTCCAATGTAGCTAAAACTGTCACATTTTGTGAGAACAGAGTTATAAATGGGAACTCGAAAGCATTTCTGTTACGGAGGAAATCAGGAGGGATGTTATATCGTCGGGTGAGCCCCCTGCGTCGAAAGGACTTGCAACGGGAGACTAAAAGCAAATAACAGACAAACTCATTATGTGTATGTACACCGCAAATGGTGTGAAAAGAGCTCATCCTCCTCAGCTCTCATGTGTGCTGCTTAATATCTTCGGTGGCTCCAGTCAAACAAATGTATTCTAGCACAAGTGAAAGCAGTTTCTGCTCCAAGAATGGCAGAGGAAGGATGAGAGGGGCAGAGAGACTCCCACGGTGGGGATGTACAGGCAACTTCCTTTAGTGTTCTTGTATCTAGTGTTAATTCTAGGAAATAAAAACCATTTGACACATCTGCTCTTAGTTATTTGCACAGGCCTGAATTTTCAAATCAGTTGTCGAAAGCTAGATACTGAAGCTGTCGACATGCATGTCCTTCTGGATTCTGTTGTGCTGATGGAGATGTTCCCAACCTGCTCTTTCTGCCCCTGCCACACTCCATCCAGACCTTCTCACCTCAAATCTGCTGCTGGTTTGCTCCAGAGGCTGGTCCCTAACCAGTTCCAGCTCAAAAGAACTACTTGAGGTAAGATCAACATGCTAGTCCTCTTGAAAAAGGCCTTTCCCATAACTTTGTCGGCTGGATGCGTGCTGGAAGACATACCGCGTTCCTTCAGATGCTGTCATTTCAGCTGTTCTCCAGCTTTCCCTCCAACATGAGGCAGCGCACGTCACAGACTGTGGATGGCTGGAGGCTTCCCTCATGCTTGATCTGCTGGACTCCGGATTAGCTGGTCTCCCTAAAGAAAAAAACCTTATCCAGTGTTGGTGATGCCGAGGGTGTTGCTTTGTTGTTGAGCAGCCATGGAGCTGTTGCAGCCCAGCAATGCCAGCTCTGGACATCTGGCCACTGTGGGACCAATGCCACAGTGCTGCAGCGGAACAAGAATCTCCTTCTGGCATCTCCAGCGTTTGCAATGGAGAAGGTTCCCCAACATGCTTCCATCTTAGAGATGCCCATGGGGTGTTGTTGGGGATACAGCAGGGCAAAATAATTCCTTCTTGGTTAAGTCTGCTGTCACTGATACATTCAACTGTGGTTTGCTTCTGCTTTTCACCAGTATAAATAACCACAAAATATAAAATGATGGACAGCCCAGCCCTGAGACAGTCATGAGGACTGGTATCAGAAGCATCCTGGAGATATTAAGGTAGCTCAAGATGAAGCAGCTTCAATCAACTTCCACCAGCACTCCTGAGATGCTGGCAGAGACCATCCAAGCTCAGTTCAGTTGTGGCATGTCTGAGGGACACACATGCCTGAACCTAAGGCAGACACAATTTTTGGAGGTCTCTCAAAAAGCCCACTTTAGCTACATGCTTTGATTCCCCAGCACAAATGTCCCTTTGAAGGTGGTCCGTGGACAACAGCCTTTACTAGACTAGCTTAGGCTTGCCTCCCTGGACCACTGCACACCTCCAAAATACAAGACTTTCCAATTGCTAATTGCTAATTAGCACAATCTTTGGCAACTCCACTAAGCAGAAGCCACCAGTCCACCCACACACTCCTCTTTCTGAGACATTGGCATAAGGAGCAACTTGTTTGACACCCATAAATTTACCTCATAGTAAAACCATGCAAGAGCATGGAGACAAAATTCCCTGGATCTTCAGGTACATTTTTTTTCCACAGGAAAATTGAAGAGAAGAGAAAGGAAAAAAAAAAAAGGAATTACTGAAAAAACAACCACCTCTCTCTTAGGAAATAAAAGGTATGGTGATAGGGATAGGGTTCCTCTTCAAAGAGGGGCTAATTGGTTTGTATAAGCTCCATCAGCATCACTGGAAGAAATCCACGCAGTATATTGTTTGTTTGGCTCCTCGCTTCCAATTCCTATTCATGTATGCACCACGTTTGACTGCAAATTGCAGCCATCTCCATAAACTCGTCACTTCTTCCTCCGAGTGTGTCAGCAAAAGAGGGAAATCAAATGCTCTGCACTTTCCCTCAATAGCTCTTACAGCCTGTTTTGGCTTTAATCGAGAACAAACTGCTTTCTGAGTAGCATCTGATGCTGCTGGTTATCTGCTTGATGCTCTGCGGGTTTATGGCCCAGTGCATTTAGATAACGGGCAGCACTAGATGCTAATATGAGAGCAGGTTGCTTGAGATGGGTTGAAACATCCTTAAGCACTACTGTAGGGAGCAAAATGTTTGCTGGTGTTGCTTCCTCCACATCTTAGTGATGCTGTGAGCTAATTGCAACAGGACAGCATGTGCACGCTAATGTGGAGAAGGCTTTTTGGGGAAAAAAAAACTAAAAATGGAGAAGACAAAGGGTTGCAGGTGTGTAAGATTGGCACATAGCCTCCCACAGGATGTTGCTCCCCAGAGCAAATGGCACAGGATGGGATGAAGGAGCTGGAAGGAGAGGTACCACGTGCCTTCAGGGTCCCAGCGAGGCCACACTCCAAGGACTGGAAACCACCTGCAGTTCCTCAGCTGGGGATTCCCATGGGAAGGGGTTGCTACAGGCAGAGGCTGCACCAACGTGGCACGGAGACGAGTTTTTCCTCCTCTTGGCCAGCTGCAAGGAGGGGAAGGGAGCAGAGCTGGCATCTGGAGGAGCAAATTAAGGCTATGACAGATGAGCTTTGGCAGGAACAGCCGTGGCAGCTTCCATCTCTGTTGGCAGAAAAGGAACTACCCCCAGAGCTCAGCTGCTTGGGGCTGAACCCAACCCACCACCAGTCTGGACACCAATGCCAGGACCAGGTCGTCCAACCACCCTGGGCCCAGTGGAGCAGAGGGGCAGTACAAAGCATCTGCACGCAGACTGGGCAGAGCTGGTCTGCTAAAACCTTCTGGTTTAGTCTGACAGCTCTTGGCATTGCTGCTGTGATAACTTCACCCTGGTCACCTTCAAGCCAAGGTGAACCAAGAGTTGGAGTCAAGGGGCCCTAAAGGCCTTTTGAATCCCTCCTGCAGGGGAATTGATATTTAAGTGAGTTTAACGCACATTTATGCCAACTGTACATTACTTGTGCAGTAAAGTGGCTGTGGAAAAACCCAGGGCCAGTGAAGTTACTCTTTCTGAAGTGAGGGGGTAAATCTGGTCCACCACGTGCACTATTCCTTCCGAAGGGGTAAATGGGCATCTCTGTGTGCCGATGGCAGACCACACTCACACCCGCATTGAGTGCACATGGGTCCTGTTTTCTCTCCTGCATTGTTTCCTCCTCATTTTGCAACCCTGACCCTATCTATACCTTTTGGTTCATCTGGGTAGAAGACTCAGGGTCACTGATGCTTTGCTGTCCCTGACTCTGCTGTGATTAAATGAGAATAATAAAACTAAATAAATTATTTTTAAAAACTTCACACACTCTAGTACATCAGAGACAAAATATTTAAATATCTCTGCAACTTCTAGGTGTTTTCAGTCTCCAGCTGCTGTCCTTGTTGTAGCCTGAGCAGGGCAGGAAAGCCCAAGCTCACATTCCTGTTTATTTACGAAGCGATCTCGTAGCCAAACCACCACCCCCCATTGCATTTTTACAGGCTTTTTTCCTTATTAAGGTATAAGTAGCTTATTCTTACATGTCCTATGCAAAGTCCAGATGGTAGCTAGAAAGGGCAGCTCCATCAGACACCCACCAGCTGTCGCCTGTAACCTCCACGCCAACTATTCCCAAAACAGCCTTTTATTGCCCGAGACTCTTTAGTTTACACTAACACAATGTTGGATTTTTTTTTGGAAGAACAATGAAGTCTTGAACTGAGTTTCAGGATTGTCACTGGTTTAAAGAAGGTGCTGGACAGCCAGCGACTACGGCTGTAAGTAATTAGGGGATTATAGCTATTTCTTTTGCCTTTCTCTCTTTGCATAGGATAAGGCACTAGATTTTTGCTAAAGCAACTAGTACCCTGTTTCCCCAGCTCTCACTAGTGTATTATTCCTGTTAATCATTCAAGAAGAAGAGGGAAAGAAAGCTTCTTTAAAAAAAAAAACAAACTGTGACTGCAAGGGCACAAGACTACTAGGAGGATTCCTGGACAAATGTACATTTTTGCATATTTTTCATGTACTTGTACTTTTGTACTTGTCTTTTTTCAAATTTTCTACCTCTGTGTCAAGTTTTCTATAATCGCTCTAAAAAGGATGGTCATTAGCTCTGCTATCAGGTTAATAAAGTGCAGTGGAGTCAACAGACCTGTCTCTGTTGACTTTATGCTTTGGATCATTCAACAGAGAGTAAAACAAGCCCCTTATGACAATAACAGAGTTGCTGGGGTTAATGTGTACTTTTGATACCAGAGATCTTTTAGGATTCATGTAATTCAGAGGAACAAAAAAACTTCTTAAACTCCCAGCCGTACACTCTTTGGTTCACTTTAATCCCTATAAATTTAAGGCAAAGCCAAACGAGCTATTTAAACCAGGACGCATGTGCCCCATCTGAATCCTCACCTCCAGCCAAGGCTGTGTGCAGGCAAGAGGAGAGTGCTGCAAGTGCTTGGAGGGTTTT
Organism: Syrrhaptes paradoxus; assembly: GCA_013400615.1. Taxonomy (NCBI): domain Eukaryota; kingdom Metazoa; phylum Chordata; class Aves; order Pterocliformes; family Pteroclidae; genus Syrrhaptes; species Syrrhaptes paradoxus. The sequence continues at coordinate 115,874 of VZTO01015027.1, forward strand.
AAAGCTGTCTTTGGCCTCTAAAGCATTGTATCTTGGACTTTCCTACCTCAGTGCTCATATCCCTCCATTCTTGAGGGAAAAGGAGACTCTTCTTTTTCCTGCCTTTCCCATTGGGAAGGCTGGTTGGTCACCCATACTGCCAGGCAGGGACCCTGAAGCCCAGGGTGAGATGCTGAGTCCTGGAGATGCCAACGCTGCATCCCTCTCCTCAGCATCCCTTGCCAGCCACATTCTACGTGTCCCCCCTGAGCTTGCTGGGGTTTTTGGCAGCTGCTTTTAAACACCCGTGCCTCCTCATGCCCTCTCGAGCTGTGGTGTTTAGCTCAGGGCAGTGGGTTCTGGGGGACAGCAAGGTAAGGGTCACGGTGAGGGGTGAGGCAGCACCAAGCCCCACAGGTCTCCAGCTCAAGGCGTCTGCTCCTCTTCTGCTGGGAGGCTCCAGTCTCAGACCCAGGGGCAGACCTGAGGGAACCAGGTGCCAGTCCCCACTGCTCCTGCAAAGCAGTTCTATCAGGAGGGCTGTGTGATAAGGGAAATGATTAGCTAGCTCCCATGTTAAGTGGCTGGGGGTGAATGGATGCACAAGACCTGAGTGGTTCTGGCAAAGAGAGTGTTATCCCGAGGAAACACAAACCTGGAAGCCCTGGGGGTTTTTAACAGAAACTGTGCAAAAAATGCAGCCTCAGAAACCCTGCTGCTCTCTCAGGGTAATTAGCTAAATGCGAAGTGCTGGAAATAGCAGCTCTGAGAGAAAGTAGAGACATGGGTGCATTCGTCAAAGCAGGCATTGCTAACTGGTGTTCAACGATTGAAACGCTTTGTCTGGAAATGCCCATGAGTGTTCACTACTCCACCGCTGAGAGATGCCCTCAATATCGCTGCCAAATCTCTGACTCTGGTCTGTTGGGACCTGCCTTCTCCATCCAGGTGCTTCATTCACTCAGGTGGTGGCAATAAAGCAGATGAACTGGTTTTAATGCTGCATTTAATTCTGAAGCCTGTCACATTGCCTTTGTTTAGATGATAATCAGATAAAAATAGTATCCAGCTTTTTCCTCCTGACTCCTCCAAAAGCTGCACAGAGGTCCCACTAAATTGCTCTAACGTGACTGGGAGTGATCTGTGGAGAGAGATGTGTGAGATGGTGACTCGGACCTAAAGGTTCCCTCTTCCTTGGGGGAGTGAGAGGATAATTTGTCCCACAGTGTCACTAACAGTGGTGGAGTATTGCAGTATTGGTATCATAGAGAAAACAGTTTTGGCTACAAGGCCATTTTCTTTGTCTGGTTCCTGCCTCCAGCCCTCAAAGGACAGGGTCACCCTTACACCTGGCGTAAGACTTGCAAAGAGGGTTTGTTAAATTCAGATCGGCCTCCATTCAACTGGGGACATGCAGAGAGCTATTGCAGGAGTCAAGTTGGCATCTCAGGTTGGAGGCTGATCATCAAGACAGCATCCTTGGGTCTGAGGAGCTCTCCTAGCAGCCGTAGGTATGGCTGTATGCCAGGTGTGGATGAAGACCCTGCTTTATGTCTCATTGCATGGTGGTTCCGAAACTAGCTGGGAAGCCCAGGCAGAGCAGTGCAGTAAAAGCAATAAAAGTTTGGCCGCCCTGAGGTGACACAGTGGATGGGTGTGTGGGAAGCCAGTGTAGGCATCTCTGACTCACGCTTATGTTCTTGGCAATTGTCAGACATCAACCCCGCTCGAGGTGTCCTCACCAGGAGCATGAAAATGGTTCGTGGTCCTCCCCAAGGGACAGCCTCAGACCTCATTACCTGGAAACCAAATATCTGAAGGCTACAGGCAGCAGAATTTGTAAGTGGGGGGGTTGGCCTCTGCAGCTATTCCTTCCAGCAAGCTATTTGTCAGAGCATTTTCACCAGGCAAATGTAAACAGGCTGTGCAAATGCAGCCAGTTTATCTCTATTTTTTTTTTTTTTCCCCCAGACATACTTTGGGAGGCGTTTGTTAGACCACAGCCACAGGCTGCTTCAGCTCTGCTGAAGACATCCTTTCCCAGCTGGCAAACCAGACTAAACCATTTGCTGAAAGAGGACCTGGTTTTGTTTTTTTTTTCTTTTCTCAATTCTCACAAAAAACAAAACAAGGAAATAATACCTGTTTATAAGGCCTGATTTCCAAGAATTCAGTGCATCCTGTTGTGGCTTTCCTGTCTCAGTTCTGATTAATTTGCCTCCCACTCTGCCCCAGTCTCTAAGACACTGAGCTGAATTAAAACCTAGACACCCCTTGAGTCCCGTACCGTCCGTGGTGTCCTTCAAGACAGTGACACAGCCAGCCCACTCCTTCTGCAACCCCAACAACAAAGCACCCGCTGACAACTCAACTGCTTGAGATCCACCTCAGCCTGACCCCTCCTTGGATGCTCCACCACTCCTCTGGGACCCATGGTGAAAGTGGGTCTGTTTGGGAGGCTCAAGCCACGAGAAAGCTGTGGACCCCACAGCCACCAGAAAGCTGTGGTCCCCATGTTAAGGGCTAGTGAAGTCAAGAGGGGATGTAGATGGAGAAATCTTAGAAAAGCTACAGGAGAGCCCCCTGTCCAGATGACACCATCCCCATATCATGTGCCAGCCGAGAGCTCACATTTTCTGAGGTCTGCTGAGCTCATGGTTTGCGGCTTGCAGATCCCTTAGCAACATTTAGGTGCCTCATTCCTAATGGGTTCTGTTGGCCACTTAAATACCAGGTGGGCTCTTTCCCCTGTTGCCCAAAGCTATCACTGGGCTTGGCCAAGGCAGTCCATATAGACTCCTATAACCCCTTCCGATAAGCCTCAGAAGACCCTGTGACCTCACAGCGGCCATTAGCATCTCTTTTACACTGATAATGCAGTCCCTTGGCGATTTATTCATTTTTAATTTAATTGCCCATGTAGTGACCTCCTCTTCTATGTGCCTGCAGCTTTGAATCTTCTGCATCTGCTGTCAGTGGTTTACTTTAGCTGATTTAGCAGCATCTCTTATCCTAAAAAGAAAGAAACAACAACAGCAGCAACAACAACAACAACAACAAAAACCTGATCTGATTTTCTGGCAAATAACTTATTTTGACAGCACAGCTATCATTCTCCAACCCCCTCCCCAATGCTCCAGCCAGAGGCTCAACTGGAGAAGCCACCGGGGCTCCACTCACAGAGGTCAACCCTGCAGCGATTGAGAATTTGTGCAGCCAGGGATGGGAAGTACAGTGGCTTCCCCTCCTGTAATGACCATTTTTTTCTTTCCCTCCTCTAATTATCAGAGCAGACATACCAGAGCCACCAACTAGCCGAAAAGGCAAGCAGTGTTTGATTGACGTCATTTTTTCTTAGATTTGCAGACCTCTGGGAGAGGGTTGGTTGAGTTTATTCCAAGGTGGGTAAACACTGAGTTGAAAAGCTCCTTCTGTCTGGTCACAGACTCATAATTAAGACTCTTCTGCTCCTGGAAGGGTCAGAAACAGGGCACATGCTGAGCACCTGAGAGCTCAGCTAGAGGCAAAGTGAGCAAAGGTGAAGCTGTAGCTGGAAATTTTCAAGCTCCAAGCAAGCCAAGGACTTTCTCAAACCCTAGTTCAATGGTTTGTTGCTGTCTCTCTCCACGTACTGTTCAAGCAGCAAGCAGCTACCAGAGGGTGGGATGCTAACCTGACCTCCCTGTCTTTCCTTACACCTTGTCTGAATGATTGGTACAATTTTTTCTGGAAGGGCTGAGGCAGGTATCAAGCAGCAAACTCTGCTTTGGGTGTGGAGCTCTTTGCTTTCTCTCCTTGCCTACATATTTTTGAACCAAAACCCACAAGAAAAAAAAAAAATCTAAAAACCCTTCCACCTGGAATATGGCTCACAAAAGAGGCTCGTTAAACTTTGATGGTTACCCATTCAAATGGAGCTCTGTTGGACAAAGAGATAGCTGCTGCTGAGGACAAGCCAGTTTTTCAAGACTCAACTTAAAGGGGCTGTTGGCTAAATGTGGGAAAGCTTGGCAAGGGATTTAACTCCACCGAGGAGCCTGATCAGAGAGCCAACCTGACAAAGGGTTCTGGCACTTAGAGGAATCGAGGTCTCTCCAGCCACTTAAAAGGAAACTTGTGTAGAAGAAAGAACAAAGAGGCAGGATTTTTTTTTTTTCATAACACAGACATCCTTTGAATTGAAGAACCTGTACAGGGAAAAGAAAGCTTCCCTAGAGGAGGGGGAGAAGTGAATGGTTTAGAAGAGACACCCTGTGCAGGAGGAGAAAGATACAGGACATTTTGGGGGTATATGAATAAAGTCAGTAGAATGTAAGGGAAAAAAAAAACAAACCTCAGGCAGGAAAGTGCCAGCAGACGTTGTATTCTTTTGTCTCTGCAGCTGTTTATTCCTTGTGCTACAGTGAAGAGCGATTGTGCTTTGAGCTCCTGCAAGGGACCTGCTTGCACGGTCCCACTGCAGTATAACCTTAGGAGAGAGGAACAACAAACTGATTCTGTCCACACAGGACACCAGAACCAAAAGCCCCAGCACAGGTGCACTTATGCCAAAAAAAAAAAAAAAAAAAGTTATTTTTCTGGTCCATTTCTACCATTTTGGCAACTGGTTTGAGAACAAACAACAAAACCTGTGGTCGCCCACGGGATATTGATGATAACTCTTCTACTACATCCCTGCCAGTGAACTGTTCCCTGTGGATATTTGGCCGATGCTGATCAGCAGCAGTGGTTGGAAATTTTCTTTTAAAATCTCTTTCTTTTACAGATGGGGTTTTCAGTTATGGGATTTTAAAATTGTTCCTTTTCTGCACAGAAACTCACTATAATTTGGAAGCACTTGTTACTGGAGAACAGACACTGAATGCCTCAAATCAAAATATGTCTACACAGATATATACACATAGATGTGTATATACACACACAGAGAGATGTGTTTACATTTTCTATAATACTGTGTGTGTATATTTATATGTATATGGTTATATTTCTCCGTAACAAGTGGGCATGCAGCTTTTCTTTGAAAAGAGGGAATTTTTCCACTGAAAATTTAGACAAAACTGAAACTCTTCTCCCTGACCACCATTTCCCCCAGGACACCCGTCAGTTCCTCTTTGGTGTCATGGCATTTAACCAGACCTTGCTGCCCAGGGGGGTGGTAGCACACCACGGAGACTCCCCGTGCCTTGGGGAACCCCAGTGCTACACAACTCCCCCCACCACAAAAACCTCATGTGCTGCTGCATGTCTGCAGGGCTGGCTGCTGCCCACAGTTTGGGGCAACTCCCCTGGAAAGGTCCAAGTCAGTGGGTTAAACCAGAGGTGGGCTTGTGGTTTGCGGAGGACCAGCAGCTGTGCCCACTGGGTAGCCAGGTAGCCAGGGGCTGTTTCTGGGTTTAGTGTGAATTTGGATTGAGAAACACCAGAGCGAAAACTACACCTTTGAAAAATTTAGCCTGGTAGAGCTCAAACATTATTATTAAGGGGTGAGTGATCAAATCTGTACCCATCCACTTGAGGAAAGGTAGGTTAATAGAATAGAATAGAATAGAATAGAATAGAATAGAATAATAATTGCAGGGACATACAATGATCACCTAGTCCAGCTGCCTGGCCATTTCAGAGCTGACCAAGCCGAAGCATGTTGTTAAGGGCATTATCCAAATGCCTCTGAAACACTGACAGGCTTGGGGCATCAACCACCTCTCTAGGAAGCCTGTTCCAGTGCTTGACCACCCTCTTGGTAAAGAAATGCTCCCTGATGTCCAGTCTAAACCCCTCCTGGTGCAGCTTTGAACCATTCCCATGCGTCCTGTCACTGGATACCAGGGACAGATCAGATGTCCTACGACTTTGCTATTTTACGGCAAGGAGGGTGGCAGCAAGCTGTGAAGAAAAGAGTTGCAGGAGTAAGGAAATATTTAGCTCCTTTCTTGTGTCCTGTTTGCTCCCGAAGTTGCCCTGCAAAGCAAACTGGCTTTTATTAGCGATCCCTGCCTGCAGTACGTGATGGGATACAGTCCATACGGACACCACATCTCCGTTACAGCCCAGCCCTGGCTCCAAGCCATCTTCGGATGTTTGTTGTGCAGAGCAGCTCGGGAAGCCTGCGGAGCCTGGCGAAAACCTTATCACATCGCACCGGGGCAGATGAGGACCTGGAGGGCAGAGTCCCCATGTCCAGTGTGTGACACCCAACGTTGAGCAGAGGTGATGAGTGTCACTAAGGGACTGGTGAGGGCACATCGTTAATTTAAGGCCACGTCCTCAGGAATGAACGCTGAGCAATGCTGACCTCGCACCCATAGTTTAGGGATGTGTGATCCAGAGATTTGGGTCAGGTTATCAAGTGTAAATGTCACCCAGGGAATATTGCAGCAGGGCTTCGTTCCCAGCCCTGTACAGCTCGGGTTTGGATTTGCTCCTCATCCCCACCCTTATAATGCCCAGCAGCCCACCTCCCTGGGGCTGCTCTGGGATTCGTGGCTATGGGAAAGAAAACGGGAAGAGGTGGGTTTGGGGAGAGGAAGATAAATGGATATCGGTGGTGTGATAGGAAGGTCAGCTAGAGGAAAGAGAGGTCAGGACTGAAAGAGCACAGATCAGATAACGGGTTAGACAGGCTGAAAAAAAAAGAAAAAGACAGGAAATTCACATTTGTTACAGGAGAAAAGGAGGAAGCAAGGAAAGGGGATGAAATGGGTGAGAGTATAATAAAGTTAACAGCCAGAGAAGATGCAAGGTGGAAGAAGCCAATTTTTTACTTCCAAAATATGCAGATGGGTTTGACTGTGATGTTTCAGCGAGTGAAAGCAATTTCAGGAAATTGTTCCTGCGTGAAAAAAAAAATAAAAAAACAAACTTTATTTTTTAGTATAAATGTTTCACTTCTCTTTGAAGCTTCTCTCACATTAACAAATTATCTGAGCAATTTACAAAAACACTTCAGAGATCACTGTGGTCAGACGAAGCGTTTGTTTGGCCTGAAAAAAAGTTATTTCATTACAGTGCTGATTTCCCCCTTCCTAGCTGGAAAACGTTCATTTCTGGGTACCCCACAGCAAATACATTTATTTTTTCCGGTCTGGCCACACATCACCTCTATCAGTTATTTGTGCAGTTCTGCTTTTCAGCAAATTTACACAGCTGACAGCCGGGGATACGAGTACTGCAGATGGGTACGAGAAGGAAGTCCTGTTGAGCAAGAAAGGTGATCATTAGAGTCTGACCAAATCTATTGCCTGTAAATATTAGCGGAGCAGAGAGTATCTCCGTTATGTGAGCATGACCGTGGAGAAGGAGCTTGCTTTGCTCTCTCGCCGGTATCATTTTAATCCAACCCGCAGTTGGTTGGGTTTGAAAGAAAACAGCTTTCCGAGCTCTTTTCCAAGTCTCGCATGTGTGAATAAACACTCCAGCTTGCACAGGAAGGTGGTGACAGATGGAGCGAGAGCTGGGCTCTTCTGCCGGGCTGGCCTGGGCTCCTACCACAAAACCACACGGACTTTACCCATCAGCTAACCTGGCTCACTGTGCACGGGCAGCGTGCTCACCCATGGCATGCCGGTGCTGAGCCAGCAGCCAGTTTTCTCTAATGCTTTGTACCCCCTGCAGTTTGGCACTTCGCTGCAGCATCGTGCAGAAACACCTGAGGTGTCTCCAGCCTTGCTCATGGGATCTGGAGCTCAGTGCTGGGCAAGGAGCTGCAGGAACAGGATGAAAAGTTGCTGGTGCTGAGTGACTGCGGGTGCCCATAGGCTGGGGTACCCCTGGTGTGGGCATCTTCCACTGTCACTGCTCTGAAAATAACAGACAAACACAACTTGTAGCAATGGCTTGGGTTTAAGGAGTGACGCTAGCACCGCTCGCATCAGCATGAGCCCACAGCAATGAGTATTTGCACCAGTTCTTTGAATCACTGAATCGTAGAATCACAAAACAGTTTGAGTTGGAAGGGACCGTGGAGGTAATCTAATCCAGCCCCCTGCAGTAAGCAGGGACATCTTCCAGTACATCAGGTTCCCCAGAGCCACATCCAACCTGACCTGGGTTCCCCAGAGCCCCATCTACCACCTCCCTGGGCAACCTGCTCCAGTGTTTTACCACCCTAAGCATAAAATATTTATTCCTTAAAAATTATTTCTTCTTGGGCTTGTTTTCAGACTGGCTATAAACCAGCCCATGATCTCTCCAGCAGCAGTTTATTTTTGAGCAGAGCATCACCTTTTGCTTTCACATAAACTGCGTGACTCCCAGCTGAACCAGGAAAAACAAACAGCTGACAACAAAGTCGTTGCTGCACGAAACCGAGAACAGCCACGCAAGGATTCACTAGGAGGACTTTGATTTGCATCTCTGGTTACAAACATACAAATTTCTCATGCTGGCAAAACCCCTTTATTTGGTGTAACTGGGTGGGAAGAAGGTTTTTAATTGCATTTGATCTGCTGCTGCTCTGAAACATAATGGGGAGCAAAGTCACTGCAGCGCGGGCTGAGTGCTTACGAGCGGCGTGTTTAGATAAGGATTTACTTGGAAGTGGATTTCTCTGCAACCAAATTTATCTTCCCTTATTTATTAGACATCTGCATTATCCTCAGCTCACGGAACCAGTTCATATCCGATTCCTAAAGGCTTTATGGAAGATCACGTGGCTTCGTTTAAGTCCCTTGCTCTCGGGGCCACTCAGGTGTTTACATACTGCACCTGGTGCAGGAGCAGTTTCGTTTCTGCAGAAATGCCACCCAGCTTTCTCAATTCCTTGGACAACCCTGTCCTAGACAATGTTTTTTCTTAAAACCAAACCTCTTTAAAATTTGTAACCATACAGGGTTTTATGAACTGGAATTTATTTTCAGTGTGTTTGAAGCTTTTAAGATTAAGAGTAGCCATTAAAAAAAAAAAAAAAAGGAAATAAGACAGTTGAGAATGGTTTTGTTTATCTTGGGATTTTGGGGACTTGCCTCCTGATTTTGTACTAATTGGACCTGCACGTGCTGACAGCTGTGCTCAAGGTGTGATTTTGCAGGGGGAGGAGGTGGGCTGTGGCCAGGCTGTCAGAGCAGTGGGGTCAGGAGGAGCACGGTCCCCAGGAGCGGGTGCTGCCGTCCCGTGGGGTGCCCAGCTCCCCCCACCACCCTGCTCCTGCTGCCTTTGGGAGCTGAAGGAGAAGACTGTAGGAAATGGTTTGCCCTGGGGTTATCCATCCATCCATGGCTGTGTTTGTGCAAACATGTGTGTGTCTCTGCATTGCACACACAGACCGACCAGTACCCCCATGGGCACAAGGGGGGAACCCCATTGTGGCTGCACAAACACAGGGGAGCTCCGAGGGGATAAAAATTCCAAGCACCCAAACCCTCAGGGCTGCTCCTGCTGCATGCCAGGTACCCTGTACCTGAACTTTCTTTTACTACACTTAAAAGCAGGGATGAAAACACCCTCAAACTCCTTGCAGCATTATTTTTCTTGCAAATAACCCTTCTGGCACATGGGTATTTGCAACTCTTATTGGCCCCCTCAAGGGAAAGTAGCTGCAAGGGGGTAGGGTGGGGTGCATAAAGATTTTTTTTGCTTGTTTTTTGTTATGTACACTGGGTTATACACGTGCAAGTGATGCTGTGAGCAGGGTGGGAAGCGTTACAGGTCTTTAGGCCCTGACTAAATGTACAACTTGTGTTAATCAAGAAACAAAACCTTTGTGCCAGGGTAGTTTATTTTATTCTAGGAACTGCTCCAGACTATCCCTGCCAAAGGTCTCCTTCTGCATCTTCCCTGGAGGACTGGTGTTGTGCCGCTTCTCCCACTGAACCCTTTCAAGTGCACATGAGCCTGTGGGGGTGAGTTTGTTATCCCGACACAAAACCCCACTCTAGTGGAGCGGTGTCCCCCCCGGGCTGCTTGGTAAACATCTTCCTCCTGCAAACGCAGCCTCCAGGCACCGCTTTGTGGTCCCGGTTGGTTTGAGCTGCTCTGATTGTGGATTCTCAGGTGGGAGCAGGGAACGGTAACGGGCATCAGAAGGTAAGGCGTGCCAGGATGGGAATTGGGGATTAAAGAGCAGACGTGGTGCCTTCCCTGCCAACCGCTTCTGCTCGGGGGAAAGCAGCTTCTGGCAGGCAGGTGGGGCAAGCATCTCCTCCACCATGGGGTCCTCAGTTCCTCCGCTGTACTCTGAGAGCTGAGGCACCCACAGGTTGGAGGTGCCCTTGTCCAGGTCAGGCCTCAGCCCTTTTCCATCCCTCCAGGTTTGCACCTGGCAGAGCTGTTTTGGGGGAAAGGCAGGGAGTGTGCTGAGGTGCCCTTGGAAGGATGCCCAGACCCTGCTGCAGCCCCAGCCACAGCCCAGCTCTGTCCCTCAGATGGACACAACCACGATGCTGCTGCCAGGACAGTGGCTGTGCCCCAGGATGCACCTGCATCAGCCAAATGTGGGAAACCCTAGCAGTTTTTGGGGTTTAGCAGCTCCAGCTGCTTATTAGGATCAGCTTTTTCTCAGATATGAGGAAAAGATAACACAGCAACTTTCCCCGTCCACCGAAAGAACTGGGCTGAGCCCAGGAGCTGGGCTCCCGGAGCACTTCAACCTCTCCAAAGCCAGAAGGTGCTCAGCCCCATCAGCCCTGAATTATGTTGCTTCACCATTCCCCCACATTCCCCACCCCACAAATCTGCCAAAGCGAAACTTTCCTTTTACTTTTATTAAAAAAAAAAAAAAAAAAAACAAAAAAAAAAAAAAAAAAAAAAAAAAAAAAAAAAAAAAAAAAAAAAAAAAAAAAAAAAAAAAAAAAAAGAGAGAGAGAGGGAAAGAGGTGGTTTCTAGCTTTTCTGGTTGCAAACCAAGGTAAACTCTCGCCTTTGAGTCTGCAGACAGGCAGACTGCAACAATAACACCCGCAGAAAAGGGTGTGCTCCCGTTCATCTCAATGGGTGTTAACTTGGAAGGGTAATTATGACCCCTGATGCCAAGAGCTCTAACCGTTTCGCTGCTGAGCATCCCAGCCCATAAATAAAGCCTCTGGCCGGCTATGCAGAAACCTGGGTGGGAGGGAAGCCGTGCAGCAATGAGGCGTTGACTTTTGGATGTGCCAGGAGTCTGAAACGCTTTGGCTCCTTGCTGAGGCTCCCAGCCTCTCTGCAAGTCTGTTTCCACCAAGAGATGTCCCACTGCCTTGGGGGATCCAGCTGAGAGAGGGGAGAGATGAATTTAACTGGGGTTTCTGCAAAAAAAGAGTCCTGCAGCGATACATTTGGCTTTGCTGCACAAAGGAATGAATGTCTGGCGAATGCCTTGTGCTGGGTTTCCCTGGGAAACTCGGATAGCATGAAGATAAACAAGGTCCCAGGGAGCAGAGGAGGGAGCAGGGTGGAGGTGGATGTGGGGAGTTTGTCCCTTCCTCCTGACCAAACATTCGTGCTGGAGCCCCCGGCTGAGGTCAGGTCCTCGCTGTTCCTGGAGCTGCACAAAAGGCACGTGTTTTAATAATCTAATTAGCTGAGGCAGATAAATAGGAGGAGGAAAGGAAATGTATAAAGAAAGGGAGTGGTTCAGGCAGAGTCACGCAGGCTCTCCTCCATCCCCCAACTTCTGCAGGGCTCTAGGGGAAAAAAAAACAAAACAAAACCTTCTTCAAAATGAGAATGGGCACACAGCCTTCTTCTGAGCGGAGATGTGCAGCAAGGAGCATGGTCTGCTCCAGTTCGTTAACTCTGGAACCTACTGATAACAGCTCAAACCAAACTTTCTTATTTATTTCTGCAATAAAAACATGAGTGAAGAAGATAAGCTGGCACGTCACTAACATCACATGTCCTGTAAAGTGAGAGTGGCTCACCCCTCCTTCTGACACCCTATAGATGGACCTGCAAAGATCTGGGCAATTGACACTGTGTGCTCCAAAGGGGAAAAATGGCACAAGCCTTTGGTGATGTTAGTACCAGGAATCATCCACAGGCTTTCAGCTGCTTTTTTCTATTCCTCGTCATGTTTCCAAAGGTGTACCTCAGTGGGGCACAACTGTGTCTAACGTAAACAACTCTGTGCTCACCTACTGAAAGAAAAATGTGGGAAATTAATGACAACAATAAAATAAAGCCCAAACCTCCCACTTACAGTTAGTGCTGTCTCTGCCCAGTTAACCCTAGTTTGGTTTTGGTTTCCTGATAGCCAGGGAAGGTGATTTCCTCTGCGTTTGTGCCGTGCTATTTTAGTTTTCCCTTCTGAAGTTACCTCTCTCCTCACAGCAATGGGGATGCAAAAGGCAGCCACTGTCCACCCTGGTTTTAACTCTACACTCACCATGAAGAATTTAGCCAATGCCGTGGGGGTGGCACACACCCTGATAAACCACTGCTATGGCTGGGGCTGTAGAGGTCTAAAATGCATTGCCAGTGTTATGCTGGGTACATGGCTAACAGACCAATGTCAGGATTTTTATCATGTATAATTAAATATGAGAGTGAGCAGCATGTGTTAAAAAGGCTCTGCTACATTTTGTCCTAAGGTAGATGTTGAAAATAAGGCAGTCTGGGTAGGTGCCTGTTTCTTCCCATAGTCTATTAGTATAGTTTAAGTGACAAGTTACCATGTCTATATGAGGCCATCCAGAGTGAGGGAGGGAGGGCTTGATGGTCCCTCCAAAGGTGTTGGTCCCCGTCCCACTGATGCCCATCGAGTAAAGCCCAGGGCTGCAGTGCGTGCAGGCTTGATGCACCTGCTAAGTGCTATTTAAACTGAAAAATTCATAAATAGCATCACCCTCGCTTTAAAGAAGAGGAAATGGGAGCCCAAAATTAAGCTGCTTGCTCTAAGTCACACAGTAAATGCTCTGGAGAGCTTTCTGTATGTAAATTTTGCACCAAAATAAACGTTTGTTTTTTTGCACCATATCTCCCATCAGTGCAAGTGTTGCACGTTGGTCTGAATAGCCAAGTTTTGTCCTGCTGGTGAAAGTCAGTCTTTGATAAAACTCAGTCTTTTTTATTTCAAAATGAGTTCCCCCACACAGATCTGGGCTTAAACAGGTGGGTTCATTTTGGAGCAAAGTTGGACATAGCTCCTTCAGAAACAGGAGCTAAATTCTTCGTGGGTTGTCCATATAAAATCCTCCATGGATAATTAAGACATATAATGTTAATGTCGCTTAGACCATTAACAGGGTTTTTCTGCGGGGCTGGAGTGTGGGGTGAGCACGTAGGCTCAAACACATGTGCTAAACATCAGGGAATGGGAGGGCTCGGAGGTAATTTGGTGACATATTACTCATTTTCTTTCCTGGCCAGACTGGCTGCTGTGGAAATTTTGTCCCAAAAGAGGTTACCCCATTCCAGCTCCTTTTGGAGTGATTTCACAAGAGGACTACCTCTGGCCTTGAGTGATGGGGTGGGTTTGATGAGCCCAGTGATGGCTTTTGCTGTGACCTTTTGCTCTGCATGCTCAACACTTGGCCTGGTTTATAACGAGGCCAAAAACCTGCCTAAATGTGCCTCATGCAACCACAGCCCTTGATGGTCTACAGCCTTTGTGTGACTTCCCTGTTTCTTTTTACCTATGGGACCCATCCATCAAGAGATTCAGGCCCAACACAGCAAATGGCAGTGTAGACAAGTGTGTTCGCACTTAAATTTTTCCACCGACTCCATTTGTACATATTGCACATGGAAAGCTAAACTTCTCCTGAAGTCGGTATAGTTCAAGCCTCATCCAGTACCCAGCAGGTGGAATGGACGGAGCCTGGTGGGAGCAGGCTGCTGGGAAATACCATCGAATTCTCTTTTCTGCCTTTGGCCTGACCCAGAGCAGCAGCTCCAGTGTCCCATTGTAGCACCTATGAAAGGAGTCTTATGAAGAGGGGAAATCCCAGAAACGAGGCAGATTTTACTGCAAGCACCAGAGAACACCTCCCGTTTCAGACCTGTTTCCCGAAGCAGAAGGGCAGTGAATGGGGATAGCTGCCCAGATTGCTTTGAAAGATAAGACATGCAAGGTGTCCAGTTTCTTTTTGTGCCAGATGCAAAATCAGCCCCATTTTGATGCTTTCTTCCCCTGTCGAGTCAGAATAGAGAACATACACGCTGACCCCCTCTGCCTGCGCACCCCTCTGGTGTTAAAGAGCCAGGTCGGTGCCGAGCAGCTGCAACTTTATTTGAGCTTTTATCTTTTGTTTTGTTATTTAACAAACTCAAGAAGCCAGTGAAAAAAAAAGTGCAAAGAATTGCACAGCCTTCAAAACCAAGTCAGAAGATGTACAGGAGATCTGAGGTTCAGCTCCCAAATTTGGCAGTATTGCCCTGGTTTGACTATCTTACATCAAGGTGGGCAACTGGAAAGGGGAGTGTGAATAGCCCATCACACTTCTCATCCCAGTAAACTGATTTCCAAACCCATCCTGGATGGGGAGGGGAGGAAGGAGATGACCTTCAGGTCCACAGACCTCCTGAGGGGCTCCCCAAATGAGAAGGTGCTTCAGAAAACTTGCATGTGAAGGAAAAAAAGACAAAAACATTGCAAAAATGAAGCAGTGAGGTCTTTGAGGTGAACTGAAATACACAACTGAAACTGCTGTGTTGTCTGTCTTTGACAGTTCTTCCTCATTTCTCCTCCCTCCGCCGTCTCCGGAGAAGCAGCTGGGGCTGTGGCACAGACCAGACGGTTAGGGTGAGAAACCATCGGCTGTAGTCCTGGTCATACCTTCTTGCCCTAACCCCTCGTCCTCAGTTTCCCAGCCTGCTAATGAGGGATGGGATACCCTCCAGGAGACACAAGGATTTGCTTATCAGCTGGTGAGGACCTTGTTCCCAGCAAGAGGGATGGGAGCTTTGTCCTAGGTGACAACAGGAAGAGGTCATCAGGAGTTGTGTCCAATGCTGTCCTAAAAGATTGAGCAGCTTGCTGCTGTCAGTACAGATCTGCAATGCACAGTGTGATTGGGCAAATAGGTAGGGAAAAAAAAATCTTTTTTTTTCCGAGGGAGATGTATTTAAATGGTGCTATGTTTGATCACACAAGAAGAAAATATTTCCATGATGCAGAAAACCCAAATAACAACTATTCTGGGTTGTAATGAGGTGTGAACAAGATCAAAGATCCCTTGTACTCATCCCTGAATGTACACAAAGAAAGAGATGCTCCTGATATGTCTAGATGGACCAAGCTGAGACAAGAAGCATTAGCATAATGATGATTTTACAGGTGACAAATTGGATGTGTAGGCAGATTAAGGATTTTTTTTTTTGTATCTAGGGAAGTGACTGGGGATTAAACTTTTGGCGTAAATTTAAAATTCCACACCACTTGTAGACATGGAGACCATACCCAGACCAAATGATGGATGTGTTCCTCTGCTGTAGGTCCCAATTGCCCAAGGGTCGGGGTGGGGGGCCAGGCTGGAGTCCCTTTTCGCCCCACAGAGGCTGCCAGCCTGGAGACAAGTTGGGCAGCAGTGTAGCCATAGCCTTTGTGTGTGGATGTAAGCTGTTCTCCAGCTGGGCCAAATTTCATTACACCATATCCTGGAAGGAGGATTCATCACAGGAATGCTGGACATCTTCAGCTGAGGTGTTCACCTTGGGCTCCTTCTGCAGTCAGCATAAAGGAAGGTTCATCTGACCTCAACTGACATTTCATTTAGTATGAGAAGAGTCCCCTGTAAACAGAGTTCAGGGTGAGTGGCCTGGGTTGGAGAACTGCTGGAGAGATGGATTCACCCTTCCCATGCAGTGAGCACATGTACTCTCTGGGTGATCACAGATAGCTGTTCCAGTCTCTTTCCTTGTGCAGTCAAGTCCTAAGTGGCTTGGTCAAGGCAGTGACAGAGCTGGGAGACAGACCAGCTCTCCAAAGTTGCAAATTTAGTGCCCAGAAAACACGGTTTCCTTCTAAACACAGAGGCAGAGTTGGCTGGAATTCAGAATTTTGGTCCTCTGGGAGACATCCACATTTGCTTCCTATTTATCATCCCAAATCTGACCAAAAGCATGAAATTTTAAAACGTTTGATGGAAGAAGAATGTAAAAGGCATTCAGTCTGACACCACTGAAACATTTCACTTTGATAATGTCAAAACTGAACATAACAAAGGCACATACAACATGAATCCCAACACAATGCAATATAACACACATTGAAAATGTTTCAATTAATATTGCAATACAGTACAAAATGAATCAAAACAAGTTAAAATAACATCTCTCTATGTCACCAAAATATCTTAACACGGCCGAAGTGAAACTGAGGAAATGCAATTTGTTAAAATGTTTCACTGAAAGCTTTTCATGAAAATTTATGTGTTCTTGTGAATGCATTTTAAGATGGAGCCTGATTTTCTCAAAAAAAAAAAAATGTTGAGCAGCTCTGAGACATGTGATTTTGGGTTGTGGGGTTTTTTTTCAAAAATAGAGTCGCTTCCAATAATTGGCAAGACCTAGAAGTCATCAGGTATTTATACCTACTCAGAGCTGGTAGAAACAATTCCTTAGACCTTTTTCAATACACATTA
Organism: Syrrhaptes paradoxus; assembly: GCA_013400615.1. Classification (NCBI taxonomy): domain Eukaryota; kingdom Metazoa; phylum Chordata; class Aves; order Pterocliformes; family Pteroclidae; genus Syrrhaptes; species Syrrhaptes paradoxus. The sequence continues at coordinate 132,346 of VZTO01015027.1, forward strand.
CAACCATTCTCTTATTACGTGCAGCTGCTTTTTGGCTGCTGGATACATTTCAGAGTGAGCTGTTTTGATAGCCCTGATGGCAACATCTACAATGGGCAATATCATCCTCAGACCTGGAAAATCCATCTGACCACTGTGACATGTTATGCACGTTTTTTCCGTCATCAGAGCTGAGTCATCTGACACATCCCTCCTTCCTCGTGCCATTATTAACAAATGAGCTAACTAATTATTACCTCTGGCTTGGCCAGAGTCGTGCTTTTGTTATTTACCATTGGTGACTAATTGTCACAGTTAGTCACGCTCCAAACAACAGTTGCATGGTCACTGGTGCTGGATGGGTCCCCACCTGGATGAGACTTGTCTCTCCACTCACCACTGATGACTCACTCTCCCCCTGCCCCCCTCCTGGGGATGGGGGAGAGAATTAAAGGGGTGAAGGGAAAGGAAACTCATGGGTTGAGATGAGAACAATTTAATAACTAAACTAGAATAATATTTGAAATAATAATAATGAAGATAATAATAGTAATATGTGCAAATACACAAATGAGTGACACACAGGGATACCGCTCACCACCCAATGACCAAGGTTCAGCCTGTCCCCAGCTAATGATTTTGGAGCAAGGAGAGTCCTGAAACCACAATCCCAGGAAAGAGATAAGAGCCCAAGTGTCCGAGAGACTGAGACAACCCTGAGAGAGGAGTAATCCAGAGGGAGACAACCTGGAGCGAGAGAGAGCACTTCCAGACAGAACCTCATCTCTATACTGGGCATGCCCCGCATGGTATGGAACAGGCCGTTGGCTAATTTGGGTCTCAGCCCTGAACCTAAGGTCACATCCTAGGCTAGTAATTGGGGCTGTGCTCCCTCCTAGCTTCTCCTGCTCCTGCAGACACAGGCACAGCAGAGAGGCTGAAAAGTCCTTGACTGTCCTGGCAGCAGCTCTGACCATCAGTATGTGATCAGCCTTCTTCTCAGCGTAAATCCAAAGCACAGCCTCACACCAGCTACTGTGAAGAAGTTAACTCTGACAGCAGCAGGGAGAGCAGTGGAGAAGACATCCCATCACTCAACACCAAGACCACTGTGGGAAGGCAAACCAGTGAAAGAAACAGGTGAGAGAAGCCAGTGTCCAGGAAAAAAAAAACCCAGCACCTTATGCTCCATTCCCTTTCTTAGTATGTTCCTCTTTTTCACAAGCTTCAGCTTAGTTTGCCCGTGCTGAAGGCCAGAAAGCAGAAGGATTTTACCTGGAGTGCATCTCCTCGCCTAAGGATGCACTCCTTCATTTCTTGCTACCTCTCCACCCCAGCAACACAGCACCACACAGCAGCACCCTCCCTCACCCCACCAGCATCTTCCCTCCTCCCCTTCTCCTTCTTGCTGTGGATTGACACAGAGGAACCTGAAAATTCACTGTGATGTTTGAATCCCAGCCAAAACTGAAAGCGAGACCCCACGACTGGTCCGAAAGCCTAAAAAAACATATGGCATTAATTCTGCTTTCCCACAGTTCCTAAAACTGCAATTAAAAGCAGC
>VZTO01015027.1:134829-173764 GCA_013400615.1 Syrrhaptes paradoxus
TTGGCTAATTTGGGTCTCAGCCCTGAACCTAAGGTCACATCCTAGGCTAGTAATTGGGGCTGTGCTCCCTCCTAGCTTCTCCTGCTCCTGCAGACACAGGCACAGCAGAGAGGCTGAAAAGTCCTTGACTGTCCTGGCAGCAGCTCTGACCATCAGTATGTGATCAGCCTTCTTCTCAGCGTAAATCCAAAGCACAGCCTCACACCAGCTACTGTGAAGAAGTTAACTCTGACAGCAGCAGGGAGAGCAGTGGAGAAGGCATCCCATCACTCAACACCAAGACCACTGTGGGAAGGCAAACCAGTGAAAGAAACAGGTGAGAGAAGCCAGTGTCCAGGAAAAAAAAAACCCAGCACCTTATGCTCCATTCCCTTTCTTAGTATGTTCCTCTTTTTCACAAGTTTCAGCTTTGTTTGCCCGTGCTGAAGGCCAGAAAGCAGAAGGATTTTACCTGGAGTGCATCTCCTCGCCTAAGGATGCACTCCTTCATTTCTTGCTGCCTCTCCACCCCAGCAACACAGCACCACACAGCAGCGCCCTCCCTCACCCCACCAGCATCTTCCCTCCTCCCCTTCTCCTTCTTGCTGTGGATTGACACAGAGGAACCTGAAAATTCACTGTGATGTTTGAATCCCAGCCAAAACTGAAAGCGAGACCCCACGACTGGTCCGAAAGCCTAAAAAACATATGGCATTAATTCTGCTTTCCCACAGTTCCTAAAACTGCAATTAAAAGCAGCCCCCACCAAATGGAGCCCCATAACTCAGCTCCGTGATTTATTGGAATAACGAAGCTTCAGGGGAAAGTTGGCGAGGACCAGGAATTCCACGTCCAGGAGCTGGGTTCCATGCACATGGCCTGCATACAGCCGAGTTTATTTTATTAGTGTGCCACTGGTGGAAGAGCAGGATCAAGGAGGGACATTCTTTTGAGAAATCTTGTCTTTGGCACCCATTTGGCTTCTAACAATAAACCAGTCCCTGCATCTGCAGGCTGCAGGAGATGCTGTGCGGAGCAATCAAACGAAAGATGGCTGGGAATGATCTGTCTCCATGCTGCAGTCATCCAGCGGGTGAACAAAGTACCTGCTTTTTACCATCCTTAGCAAATAAATGCTGGCCATGAGGTGGGAAAGACTGCAAATCTCCTCTTACCCAGGGAGGAGCTTTATCTTACTTGCTTTCGCAAAACCAAGGCTTTCAGCTCTTTAGCTGTGAGCAAACATGAAAGTCAAGCTGCGAAGCTTAGATGTAGGTTTTTAAATGTAGCTCCATAGTCTGGGAGGGAAGGTGGGTAGGCAAAGTTGTTCTAGCTAAGAATGGAGCTTTCTGCCTGTCTGTCATTTTGCTAATGCCTGTTGCAATGATCTTTTCTGATGGTTAAATGCAGTAGCTAAGTATAGACAGGATCAAACTAATTTCCAGGAAGCATTTTATGATCTTTGTGACATGACACTTGCACATCACTCTAACTCATATGATAGAGGCAAACTTGAGCCAAATTGAGTCTTAGAGTAATGCCAGAAAGAAGAGGGAGAAGTACCTTCTTCGTTTAAAAGAGGGTATAGTAGCCAGACCAAACACATCAACCTCCATCTCCTTTGCAAGACACAGCCTGCTGCCCAGCTCTGGTTTCAACCTCCATACTTGCGGATATGGCCATTTGCAGGAGCACTGGTCTATCTGGTGTTTACCATCGTGCTCATTGTGATGGTTTTGCTCACCTATACCACTGAAAAGGTACCCCCAGGTGCCCCCCACCCAACTTTTGTATTGCAACCTGTTGCTGTGCACCAGTTGGTGTAGATGGCTGATAACATTTTTGAATCAGACTTTCGGGTGCAGGAGGTTATTATATCCACCCCATGCAGAGCCGTAAGCTGCAAAGCCTTGTGTCTCTGTGTTGTACAGCTCTTGTTCTGGCAATTAGCAGAGTGAGGTACTCCCCCTACAAAGACACCATTTGCTGAACACCTGCCTTGATAGAGATCTCCAAACATCATTGTTGATGGGGAATTGTCACTGTGCAACTTTATACTGGAGCAGGTGCAGCGGAAAGCTGGCTGCAGTGTCTGGTGACAGGAGACTGGAGTTGTTTGGTTTGCTCTGCCTAGCAAAACAAAAGAGAGACATAAGTGGAAATAAGAGGCCTTTTTCTAATTGTCTCAGGAATAAAGTTTTGGCTGGCTCTTAGAGCCTTTCAATCAGAAGAATGGAGGAAAGAGACCTTCAGGGTCTGAGGATGGAGTTTCTGTAAGGGACCAGCTGCCCAGACAGGGATGAACCTGAGGTTGGACAGTGAAGCTTGGTAAGAGTCAGTGAGGATGATATTCACCCCATCTAACTTGAGATATGTCCTCAGCTGAGTTTGTCCCTCGAGGTCCCTTTCATAGTCAATGGGCAGAAACAGACGTGCAGGGCAAAAGTCATCTGAGCTGTTGCAGATGCCATCTTTAAGCCAAGACAAATCACTCCCTACAGCCCATTGTATTGATTAGATGTCCACTAACAGCACCCTGAGCAGAGGCTGCCAAGCTTACTGCCACTGCTGTCTAACTGGGTGCTCAGTGATGCAGGAAGCCTTTGGACCGGCCTCCTCACCCCTCTGCTCTGTCCCACTGTGACAGCCCAGCTGCCGTCCCTATGCGGAAGTCCAAAGTGCTACATCCTCAGATCATGCCCACCCTGGAAAGCTGTATCAGATAAGGTTGAACCACTAAAGACAAGAGTGAGCAGAAATGCTGGTGATCGTGATGATATTACAGTGTCTCAGGTGCCCAGTCGGCGTGCCTTGCTCACAACCTCTGGATGAGGAAGTCATCAGCTGTGGGGTTGGGAAAGGGACCCAGACTGGTAGGGGCTGTTGGGCTGTTAAGCTTCCTTCATGGTCTTCATCCCAAGATCCAAGAATTTCCTTTAACTTCCTTCTGGATAGTGTAAGAACCTAGGACAATGTGGACATCTGGGCTCTCTTCTACTCTCTTTCATTAACACCTTAGAAATATGACTTTTAATATTTTCCTCATAGTCTAGAGTCTAATATTGATGGCGGAAGGCAAGTGCAGCCAGTACTGCGTGGAGGAGCGGCTCCAGCTGTTTGGTGGGTGCTGTGGACTACAGGATACACTAAAATTGTGATGGACAGACTGGGATGACTCTAGGATCTAGAAGACTTTTGTCAGATAATACTACATTGATTGGTGCAAGGATGAAGAAAGATAAGGACAGACGAATTGGAACTGGACTAGCTCTGAGGAGGACTCGTTGGACAACATGTATCTTACCAAAGCTGGAGGCAAGCCAGGATGCCAGGAACTTTTGCTTTTCCTCCGTAGCAGGTCATCAGCCCCATGAAAGCTCATGATGTTCTGGTGCTAGTCTGCAGGGAATGAGTTTATGGAGGGATGCTGTGGTTAGGAGAGCTCGTGATCTGTCAGTGTACAAGGAGAGACCATTGTCAGTGGGAGGAGGTAGGATCTCACCACCTCTGTAGGCAGCATTAGTGAGGCAGAGCTAAAAAGTAATGCACCCAGTTGTGATGTCTGGATTTGAAATGAATTTTGCAAATCTGAAAAGAGTACAGAAAAAAATGACCTGAGAACTGCTGAATCTGCCGCACAGTGTGTGACTCTGAAGAAAGTGAGATTTTTTTTTTTTATTGGACACAGATGCTTTCCACCTTTTCTTGGCTTGTGGCCCCTGTGAGTTGTCCCTTAAAACACAGACACTGGCAAATTCCAGCCTGATGGCAGCTGGCATCCTTTTCCCAGCCCCTTCCATGAAAGTCTTGGATGTTATCACTGCCCTGCCTGGCATCCAAGGGCTGGAGGCTGCAAACCATCTCTCTAGAGCAGCACCCCTCTCATAGAACAATGCTGTCCCGTTGGACAGAAAGAGCCAAAATGAAATACAGAGGTCTGGAGAGAGATGCAAATAGAAAGGAAGATGCAAGAAGAGGTTGGCAATGAACCCAAGGAGCACCCTGCTCTTTGACGTCTTCAAAATAGGTTTCAATATTTTCTGAGATACTGTCTAAGCCAGTAGCTTGTGGAGACATCTGAAAAAAGAAATTCCCTTCACTGCTCTTAGTCACCTTCACAGACCCTTCTGAAATAGCCTTTACACTCACCATTACTCACAGACCACAAATGGAAAACCACTAGTTTGGCAGGAAACTAAAGGAGCACATAGGAGAAGACCATGATGGTCTCTTCTGACTTCAAGCCTGTAGTATAATGGAAGAGTGCTTGCTTTGCTCAACAGCAAAATATACAAATAATCAGAAAAACATGGCAACAGGATGACAAAACTGCGGCATAATATTTCCCAGAATGACCTCCAAGTCATAAATCAAGTCTCTGAATTGTCAGCAGCAATCCAGCTGAACAGCCAAATTGCCCAACCATCCGGCATATTTTATTAACCGTTATTACTGTGCATTATTTATTTACAGAGTGCTGTACATGTAGACACTGCTTTACAGGTACATAAAAGACCACCCCAAGGAGTTCAGTTACATTCAGGCACACAAATATGATATTCATTGCAGCAGCACTAGGGGTTAACGATCATGGTACTTGCTTCAGGTTTCTTGCTTCCTTTTGGATTTTATTGCACTGAAGTCAAACACATTTTAAACTCTGGACTTCGAGTCAATCTGTCTGTCTGAGGCAGTATATGGCCCTATTATCTTAGGATCAGAGTGTCTGATGGGTTTATTTGTTCTACCAGGATAGCTAAACTCGGGGTTGTGAACTGACGCTTGAACTGGCTGGAAATTTTCCACCAAACTTTTCTGTCTTTGATTGCTAGTGGGAGACAATGTCTTGGCAACACAGAGATTTTTGCATACAAGCCGAGCTCCTCACTTGGGTGGAAGGCAGGCTTTACGTCTGCTTGTGTGTAAAACTCGCTCTCCCCTTTTCCCTATGCTGTGAAATTGGATTGCGGGGGTGGGTTGCGGTGTTAAAACAATACTGCATCACGTTTTTTATTTGTTTTCTTTATGTGTGAGGGTAAAGAAAAACAAACTGGTTTGCTTTAATGGTTTATCACCATGTCACTGAGTGTCTCCCAGGCCAGGAGGTGGACACATCAAAGTCCCCAAAGAACCTTTGTGCCCCGTGCCGCACAAGATGTGTCAAGCTCCAAGTGGAAACGCTTCTCCTTCAGGCTCTGCCATTCTTCCCTGCTCTGCAGGCTGATGGGTGATGGTATTGGAGGATGCTCAGCAGCTTCTCCTCCAGCCCACCATAGATCTTGTGGGTCTACATACCCGGGTCAAGATGTAATTTGGTGGTGAGTAGAGCCCATACCTCAACATCTTCCACCTCTAGCTGTGTGCAGCAGGAGTTGCATGATAATAAAGAGAAGCAAGGTATTTTACATCCTTATTTGCCAACATACTGTTTGTTTCGTAGGTGTTTAGAGTCACTGCTGCTGCTTGAACCCATCAAAAGGCTCAAGTTCATATGGTGATGAAAGAAAGCAAAGGAGCTGAGCAGTTAGATCAGTTGCAGATTTACTGAGGATACCAAGGGGATGACATTTTCCTCCTTTGCATGCGCTGGTGCAGTAAGTGAGCAACATTTCTCCCCAAGTACATGACTTCTTCCAATCCCCGTTACTGTCGGGAGGAAAGACATGGCAAGATCACTGTCTCAGATAGCAGCAGTTTCTCATCCAACCAGAGCAAGCCAAGAACATTTCCCACCACCAGCATCAAAGGGCCTTTCTCCAGATGTCTGGAGGAAAGACAGTATCTGTCTGTCTGACAGGAAGTCTCCACATCTCTCAGAGACGGAGGAGGGATTGCCTCCAATTTTTTTCTTCTTCTAGTGTTGTTACTCTAGACTTAAATATAAGAAAGGATCCTTTACTGGTCCCAGTCATTGCAAAGTGCTTCACGTGCCAGTGGAAATCCATGTGAGCTATTAATTTATGACTTAATTGCTAATTATTTCAGTACTGAAAAGTATGTTAGACCCTCCCAGTCTGCCCAGGTACACAGCCCTGCCCTGGGGAGTTATTGGCTCATTTCTGACGGCATGGAACAAGGTTGTAATGAAGTGGTGAAAAGTTGGGGGGAGAGAGAATTTGGGGCATCTGCTCAGGCTTAGCAAGCACCGGTGCCCAGCCTGGCATGGCAAAAAGATGAAAAATTAACACCCAGAGTAAGGTGATGTCTTTGTTAACTTATTTCTCGCAGGCAACATAGATAAAAGCATATTGAAGAGGAACAAAAAAAGACACAGGACATATTTCCTGATATGTAAGAAGTGAAAGAAGCTGTAAAGGAATATTTGGGTGGTCAAGACATAAATTTGTAGATCTTCCCTACCTGGAATTAAATTCTTCTTTGGCCAAAATCTTCAGTATGACCATGGCTAAATCACATAAACTCCACAGTACCTGGGCTGCCTAACTGGGAATACCGAAGTATCCAAGGGGGCAATGCCAAGACAAACAGGGCCCACACTGGAACGTGCTGGTAGCCCTGGCATCCGGGGCTGGCAAGAGCTATGGCAGGCAGCAGTCCATGTACAAGCCATGCCGTGACTCGCAGAATCTGCCTTTTCCTCATACCCAGAAACACAGCGATCTCCAGTCTCGCCTGGGGCTGGAAAGGCTGCCAAAAATGCAACCCCAGTCATCCCTGGGAGAGCTGGGGAAATGCAAATGGAGCTACGACCAGCCTGGAGCCATCACCCAAGAAGTCATCCCAGGATTCTCTTCTCCAGTGCTCTTCATTTCACAGAATAGCTCATAGTGGTGTTATTTAACATGTGGTCCTCCGGCAGTGCTGCTGCTGCCACCCCTGTGCCTGGTCCCCAGACGGACTTGTGGTGGGTGCAGCCTGGCAAACAAGCCCATCCAGATTTCTGCTAATGAATGCCCTTCCTGGAGCCCTTCTTTTCCCCCATGTGTCAGGAGGTAATGAAGGGTTGTAAAAAGCTGGCCAGACTCTGCTGCAGCACTACCAGCACCAGAAGCAACAGTCTTCCTCAAGGTGGCTCCTTCTCACCCTCAAGGGCTGTGATTTATTAAGATGGGGGCAAGAGTGTCTCCTGTACAAAACCAAAGAGAGATGGGCAAAGAGTCAGGTCTCAGCACATCCAAGCCCCCTTAAATCAGAGAATCTCCTCCAGGCTGGCAGCCTGAAGAGCCCCATCTTTGCAACAAACAGATGGGATGTAGCCCCAGAAGCCTCGATGCTGTAGACACTTCACTTTCCTGGTGTGAGCAGCCTTTGAGAAATCCCACAGGTTTACAGAATTAAACCCCCATCTAAATCTTTGAATGAGGAGGTGAGTATTGGCAGTCTCACTGCTCAGAGCATGGGCACGCATGAGTTCAGCTTTTCCACGGCCACAGTAGGAAAAAAGCTGATGTCATCCCAGACGTGAGTGATATACATCTGAACAGCGAGGCAGGAAACATAGCTCCGTGTTCCTGCTAACCTTAGAAAGCAAGTGCTTGGATTGCTACACAGAGGATTTGTAGCAACAAGGAGAATGTAATTAAATAATAAGGATGATCTCATTATTGTAATGATGAGGTGTCATTTAATAAGGAGAATCTAGGACTGGGAGCTGAGAACTGGAGTCCTAATCCTGGCTGTGGCTCCCAGCTCCAGCAGGTCACCTAAGGCCAGCACCCTTTTATCAATGTGTATGCAACAAAAAGCACCAGGAGACCCTGATGCTTGTAGAAGCTCTTACAACAAAGAGAACAACAAAAGTAACAATAAAAATTGCCTGGTCCCTTTACTTTCCCTATAAAATCAGGGTTAGCACAATTTTCCTTTCTATAAAGGAAAGTGAGGCTTTCTGGCAGATGATGCTTATGCAAAGCTCAGAACCAGGAGGTTACTGGAGGAAATGTTAAGGCTTGCTCTAATCCTCAGACTCTTCCAAATGTAATCCTGAGTGACCGATTATCAGAGAAATCATTTTCCCAAATAAGTATTGTATGTGTACATACATATATATGTGTGTGTGTATGGGTATGTGTGTGTACGTACATATTCAGGAGGGTCACGGTGGTTTCAAAGCCATATCACAGAAAAGGTACAAACAGTTTGTTTTAACCGGGGACCTGCCCATACATTACCTGGATCAAAACTTGATTCAATCCAAAGGCTGGATCTCGTGAATCCAGCCTGCCCCTGCGTCCATCCATCCATCCTTCTGCCCATCTGTCCATGCCAGCATCCATTATCCTGGGTACTGGTGCTAAGGTCAGTAGATTGTAAGTCTTGTCTTCTTCTTCCCCCTATCATCCCTGGCACATCCCCACGCCGAGGAACTCGCTGGAAGGCAGCATCCTCTCCCATCGGTCAGAAGAGAGAAGTCTGCCCCTGCTCAGCGTGGGACGTTGCTCTCTTTTTCCTTAGAATAAGAAAGCTGGAGCATGGAAGGGATTTTTTTTCCCCACAGCCTGACCTGCAAACACTTAGCAAAGTCAACAGCTTTGCTCTCTGATCCCTTCCAGAATTACAAAAAGTTAAGGCTAGAGCAGCATGTGTAACAGATTTCAGCTCCGTCCCACAGCCTTATCCCAAAACAACTCTTTGCCTTTTAATTTTTCCATTCACTTCTGAGTCTTACATGACACTAATGTTTCTCCTTTGTTTTTAAACAAGTCAAACACAGTGGATAAAAACACTGAGCTGCTTCTCAAATACACATCAAGCACACACAGAGCACTGGGACACGTCCATGAGAAACTCTCCTCCATTCAACAAACAGCCCGCAAGACAAAATAAACCACCGGAGCATCCCATGATCAAGACCACATTACGGGAATCCAGCGTTTTGATCTTTTCTGTGGCAGGATTCTAGGCTCCCAGGCTGCCAGCTGTCAGGCTTTTTTCCTTTGCCCAGATACTGGAATAGTTGCTTTCATTTTTTTTAAAAGAAGCTTTCTAGTGCTCGTATTTGGGCAGAAAATTCTAAAAGCCTTAACATACAAGTTTTCTAATCTTTAAGCCAACCTTGCAATCTGGGAGAGGACCAATGATTCATTTTTTTTATTTCCAATGTTAAAATATCAGTAATATTGTTAAATGCTCTTATTAATATCACCATCCAACAGTGAGTTTAATGAGGATGGTAATGAGCTGCTCACTGTCGACAATCCACAAATCACAACCATAGAGGGTCTTTCCTTCAGCCTTATGATGGTACCATAAAACACCTCAACGAAAGTTGATAGCAGCTCTCATCTGCACCACTTTAAGCAAATAAATGTCAGAAGAAATCATGATTTTTTGATCTCCTCAGTTCTAAATCTTGACTTAAGACTTGGATCACACAAAACATAAATAGTAAGTATGAAGAACATGGCCTGATGCTACTAAGCCCTAATCATAGAATCATAGAATGGTTTGAATTGGAAGGGACCTTTAAAAGTCTCTTACTCCAATCCCCCTGCATGAGCAGTGACATCTTCAACCAGATCAGGTTGCTCAGAGCCCTGTCCAACCTGATCTGGAATGTTTTCAGGGATGGGGCATCTATCACCTCTCTGGGTAACCTGTTCCACTGTTTCACCATCCTCATCATAAAAAAATTATTCATTATATCTAGTCGGAATCTCCCCTCTTTTAGTTTAAAACCATTACCCCTTGTACTAAACTATCATCATTATTATTATTGTTATTGTTATTGTTATTATCATCATTATTTTAAGGACTTGGGGATATTGGTGACTACTTGACTACTACTACATGACAACTTCTGTTCATCCCAGAGCCCAACAGCTCCAGCAGTGCCTGTGCCCATTCCCATCCCTGGAGCTCATACCCCAGGGGCCTTGAAGAGAAAACCCTGTGAAACCAGGCTATGAAACACAAGGCTTCTCTGTGTAGCAGCCCAGGCTGGATGTCTCTCTCCTTTCCGGGAGTGTCTGCAGTGCTCCAGGAAGGTTAGATATGAGCTAAACAATGTCTGAGCAGTTTGAAATATTTCAAATGAATAATTTCCACCATCTCCCCCACCCTGCTCCCCCAGTGGAAAAGCAAACCTTAAACCACCACATTTCTTTGCAAAACTTGTCATGAAAAATTCATCCTGTTTTCTGGCTGCCTATAAAACCACTGGAATAAAATTGGTGTTTCTATTACTGCTATTGCTATATGAAGCAGTGATGATTTCTGACAGCCTCTTTGAATGGAGGGAAATGTCTCGTTTTCTTTAGTCAGGAGAGAGCTTCAGAGCTCCCCGTTTATGGGATGATCTAGTCAAAACTTTGCAAGAGGAAACCCAGAGAATTTCCCCATAGTCTGATTTTGGTTTTTCCTAAGTGGGAAGTGCACAGGTCCCAGATTCTCTATTAATCATTTGAGGAACCACAAGAGCAAGAAAAAAAAATGTCAACATGAGTTCCTCTTCCCTCACAAGCTGGCTTGAAGGTGGTTGTGGTTGGAGAGACGGGAGTGAAAAAGAAGGAAAAGTGACACAGCAAGGTGGTTTAATAGAAATCCCAAACCAAGAGCTGGTTCCTAAAGCCTGCCTCAGCAGTGGGCATAGGAGCACAGGCAGACCCTTCACCCAGGGGTGAAACTACAGCGTGGGATGGGTTTAGTACTGCCCTGTCGTTTTGCTGGAGGTTAAAAATAATGGGAGATGGATACCTCACTGCTCCTCATGGGGCATGGGCAGATCATTCCTCTGGGTGTGTGTGGAGGGATGGAGGGATGGAAGGATGGAGGGATGGATGGGTGGAGGAGGGATGGATGGGTGGAGGGGGAGCTACACACCCTTGCTTCCAAATGACATCTTAATAGGTCACCCACACCCCATATTGTCCTGTCCGACCACTCTCCCTTCTCACCTTTCTCACCCCAGAATTCACATCTCTCAACCCTCCTGCTCTAAAACCATCCCTCATCTTCCCCAGTCTGTGTCTGTCCCATACAAGCCCACTGACCTCAGTTGCTGCGGCTCTCCTTCCCTCCCCAGCTCATGTCCCATGTTGCCCACAGCCAGAGCACATGAACGATGTGCTTGGGCAAGAGGAGAGAGGAAGACATGGAGGTAGGGGGAAAAAAACCAGACACATGGCAGCCTTATGCTTGCAGTGGGATCTGGAGCTGTGGGCTGTGCTGAGCTGGTTCCTCCTGTCCAAGGGACTTTCCTTCTGCTCTCACAACCCACACAGGGTCTTCTTGGCACTCTTCAGCTAGGAGTCAAGAACACAACCCCATGCTTCAGCCTTTGCTATCCCAAAGCCCCACTCCTCTTCCCCTCCCTGGCCATCCTTGCAGGCTGCACCATCGCACAGGGACTTTGGCATCTGGCCATCACAGCCCAGGATCTTTCTCTGTAGCTAAGCAGGTTTGCTGTCAGGCTAATAAAAATCCCAACACAAGTGATTTGACATTGGCTTGAGGTTCTGACTGGGAGAAGAGTGTGTTGGTGTGCATGGGGTGCATTTTCTGCTGTGTCCTTGGCTGCTCCATGGGATCCTGGCAAACCCAGTGCTTCCCATGCCCAGGGTTTGCCCTTTAATCTGCAGCCATGCAGAGTTCTCCTTGACACCAGCAGGAGCTTTGCTTGAAAGGCCTTTATTTTACCTTTATTTTGTAGTGGATCTGGGTCTTCTTCGCCCCTTGATGAGGGGAAGGAGACAGACCCTGCAGGTGGGACACAGCCCCAGCAGTTAGGGCCCTGGGCAGGTTCCTCTTGCAGCTGGCTTGAAAGAGCCCCCAGTCACCATCTGTTCTCAGGAACAAAACCACTGTGGTTTTGAAAGACATGCACTGACATTAAAAAGGCACACACAGAAAAATTCCACCCCAACAGCTTCATAAAAATAAGTGTCAGTAGCAGCCGTGCTGAACACGCTGCTGCACTCAGGCTGATTCGTGTTGTTGGGTCTAATTGGAGGTCGTTGCTTGAACCCAAGAAACTTGTTTTGGTTTGGGCAACAGCTCTTCATGGAAAATTTGTTCGTAACAGGACTCTTAGGAGTCCCATTGGGAGTGCTGAAGTCAAGGGGGAGAGCAGGTGACAGTGGAAATCAGATGGTGGGGAGGTTTTGGTGGCTTGTAGTGGGTGTGTTTGTGTGTGCAAAACCCAGCCACAGCCTGGATGGACTCCAGGTGGCTTGTCCTTGTGTCACAAGCCCCGCGGGGTGTCTGCTGAAGGGAAGTCAGGTTTCATTTGGATAATAAAGGGCCTGCACTTCTAGCAGGGGAAGAGCTGGATTTAATCTCCATGGCTGCTGCAAAGCGGACAACACATGTGGCTGGGATGCCTCAGATGAACCAGATCCACTTTCTATAGAAAGGAAGCTGAAGGGAAGTGTTCACTGAAATACTCCTATTGATTTGTCCTCCCTTCCTTGCTGAGCTTTCTGCTCAGGGTTCCGGTCCAGAGCAGCCTGTGTGCTGAGCACCTCCGACCGCTTCAGGGTGTTGTGATTTTGACAGTTTGCCCTGGAAAAGTCTGGTAGCTGGGCTATATATTTAGCTAGTGTCCATAAAACCAGTAGGCTGCTGCTTTGCATGTGAACTACTGACAGACCAGAGGAGCAGAGCCCAAAGCTGTTGGTCCCGGGTGGTGGTGAAACCAGGCTGAGGATGAGCAAGAACAAACTGAGCCACCAGTGTGCAACAGGGTTCAGAGGGGGGACTCAAAGCAATCCCTTTAGCTGGCTTTTCCGCTTTGATTCATTCATCCTGAGTGGCACAGGAGACAGAACAAGGGACAGTCATCTCTAGTGAAAGCTCAGATGGGAAGTGTTCATCCCTCTGCTTATCCCTCTGTCCAGTGGCTGTGCCAGCAAAGCCTGAGGAGGCACACCAAGGGCTCTGATCTGCTCAGTACAGCTCCATCCACCACCAGGCAGGGGGAATGCAAACGCTTTCTGTAACTATGCAATGCTAAAAACACCAAAGGGAAGGTGGGATGGGGTTAGAGCAGTGCCAGGGGAGCTCCCTGTGTGTAAGAGGGGAAAAAACTGAGTTTGAAATTCAAGGGAATCTTCCAAATGACAAAAGATAGTGGAATGATTTCTCTTGCACCATGAGAAGGCTTTTCCTTCCTCCACGTCTCTGAAAACATTAGGTTGGCTATGTGGATGTGCTGGTGTGTGTGAGAACCACATCACAGGCTTGCCCTCCAGAGTTTCCCTTCTCATATTTAAAATGGGCAGAGCTCCAGACTTCAAGGTCTGAACAAATCCCAGAACGTGATGCTGATGTGATCCCTGAGTTAGGAGAGAGCCAAAAGAACTCCTGTGTTCATCCTCCAGGTCCCTCCTCTGTCCTGTTGGCCATGGGACAGGGCTGTGTGCTTCCCCTGAAAGCCAAGGCAGCTCGGAGTCATCACTGCCATCTGCATCCAGAGGACACTGTGGTGACAAGCCAGGTCTAACCTGGGGCATCAGGAACTTTCTCTGCAGCTGTGATGGGAGGAGTTTTGGGGAAATCACCATATCATTCCAGCTCTGTACTAAACAATTCAGGTTCTTCATTAAAAATCCTGCCAAGTATATGCTACTGACAGGTGAAGAGGTAAAAATGCAACAGCCAGCTCCTCTTGACCTCTGGAGAAATTCCTGTTCTGTGTTGCTGCTACAGGTTGGATTCTGTCTTTACAAGCAGACCCTTTCTGTTTTGTGTGGGGCTCATCCAAGGGCTCGCAGCTGTGGGTCACTTCAGGTCTACAGCTGCACTTTGCCTCTGAAGGCTCTCTCTATCTGAATTAACTTCTACTGGGGGATATGGGGAGCCCCAAATCAGTGCTGGGGACAAGTAGATGGCAGTATAGTTATTCAGGGGTTGTTTTAACTTTGGAAGGTCAGCAGCTTGAACCCAGAGAGCTTGACAAGGCTGACGCTGTGTCCTGTTGGGTGTCCTAGGGCTCTAGAAACCCTCTTCAGGCCACACAAGCAAGCACCAATGCCTGGCTCTGCTCCTTGCACTGACATCATTCCCCAGATCTCAAACAAGCAACTTCACCCCAAAGCCTGATCCGAGCTTCTTGAAGTCACTCCAGAGCCTCCCACTCTGCCCTTTCCAGTTGGCTTCAGCCCAGATGTTCCCACTGGGATTCACAGCTGGATGCATTATTGTGCCAGGCAGCTGGGACACTTCCCTCCAGCAGGTCAAGGTAGCAGGACAAAATGAAGCCCATCATGTCCTGACAGCTTGTGGATGTTTCACAGGAGTCCTGGCATATATCTCAGGGGTCAGGATGCTGGGCAGGGGTGACAGTGCTCATCTCCTGCTGGGTTATGTCAGCACTTTGCACATGCCTGGTGCCTCACCACCTCTGAGCAGCATCCGGGGGAGGTGCAGAAGCCCATGCCTGCCTGAAACTATTTACACAGAGGTTGAACATGTTCTACAATTTCATGTTAATTTGGTTACACCCAGGCATACCTCCAGGATGAGGCCAGTTAACAGCCCTGTGGGCTGGGGGGACAGGGACTCCTTTTCTGCAAGGGGATGAAGGGAGAAAGGAAGGAGTTATCCGAACCCACATATGTACTGCATCCCTAATCCTCTCCTTCCTTCCCTTGCATTTTAATCCGCTCCTTGGAGACCCACAGCTCCTTTCTGGCGCTGATGGTCGCTGTCACAGGGAATACGGAGGACAAGGCAGTGCTAAGGGGATCCCAGATGCTTTGACAACGAGACAGAGGTGACAACAGCAGACTAGGGCAGGGCTTCATTTAATCCCCAGTGACTCTCAACATCAACCAGCTTTCGGCTAAGACCAGGCTGTGTTGGGAGATCACCTGCAGTTGGGGCTCCCCATGAACAGCCTTTGCCTGGGTCCATGAGAGCATAC
The DNA here is from genome assembly GCA_013400615.1 of Syrrhaptes paradoxus. Lineage (NCBI taxonomy): Eukaryota > Metazoa > Chordata > Aves > Pterocliformes > Pteroclidae > Syrrhaptes > Syrrhaptes paradoxus. Next base: position 149,633 of record VZTO01015027.1, read on the forward strand.
AGGGCTGTTTGCCTGCTGCAGGTTGCAACTTTCACCCTGGATGCAGGGCAGGCTCTGGGCAGTAGTAAGAAGCCAGCCCAAGCAGAGAAAGCAGACCCATCAGCTGGTTCCAGGGGAATACCCACAGACTGCCCTCAGGAACAAAAATCATCACCAGATTCTCTTTGGTTATTCCTAGGGGACAAGTCACTGTAACCCTGGGGCCCAAAGACATTCTGGGATGATGCTGACCATGGGGTGACTCATAGGCAGACCTTGAAACTGGTGGATATTATTCCTGGCATCCACCAGCAAGCCTCAGTGTGATTTTTAAATCATATCTGGCTCCAGGATTCATTACTAAAGGATTATTTGGGAAGGGGAGAGGTTTTGTGCGTTGGTGTTTTTCCTGAAATCTCCTGCTGACTATAGCCCAGGCGATATCCCAGCCAAGCACGGCTCTTTCCTATCTGCAAAGTGAGTGTACGGGTGCATGTTCAGGGGGATTCCTCCCATGTCAAAAGGCGGATAAACCGCCAGCCCGAGGTGTCCCTCCATCCCTCTCTGTTGATCCGAGGGAAGCTGAGATCCACATGCCAGTCACTGGCCATGTCATCTCCATCCACAGGCAGGAGAGGAGCCTGGGCTTTGGTGCTTGCCCACCTCAGGCTGGGTGGCACCACAACAGCTCAGGTGTGCTTATACTTTATAAATATTTATCAATATTCTGGTAAGTATACTGAGATGCACGCCACACATACTGCAACATAGTCTAAGCCTTAACACGCATCACATACGTATCTATTTACTTAAGGTGAATTCAGAGGGAGAGAGAGACAGAAGAAACTTTGGTCCAGAGGTGGACAAAATCCAGTCAAAACCTGAGAGTAGCCAGGAAAAGCAGAGGGAAAGAACAAGCCTGCCCGAACCCTCTTCTTCCATTGCACTGCTCGCTAAATTTTCATTTTAAGGATTGCCTTCACGCTCAGCGCAGCACTTTAAAAAAATGCTTCTGTGAGTTAGGACGAAGGCTCAAAATTTCCTTTGATGGTTACAGGAGCAGGCAGAAGAGAAAAAGCCTTTTAGAGAAGCCAGGACGGAGGTATCTGGGTTGTGAGGGAGCGTGTCTGTGCCTCTGCAGATGCTGGAGGAGGCTGTGGAAGTGCCGGCTGGGGTTGGTTGAGGTCACTTCAGCTCCGATCAGTGCCTCTGACTTGCAGCTGAGCTCCAGAAGCCAAAGGCACAAGTGCTGCTCTCCTGACAGCTCTCAGAAGAGGTGTCTTGGTTGGAGATGGACCTGGGGAGCAAACCTCCTCGTGAGCATTTTCCTCTTGGCTCTGAAATGAAACGAGAAAGCGAAACACCCCAGGCTGGAGGACACCCCAAGAGCCTTTCCTTGCACCAAGGACCAGAAGAGCCCTTACCCACATGGAAGATGTTACCCAAATAAACTGACAGAGTGCATGGGAAGCCAAAGGTCACTCTATTTTTCCTTCCAGAACAAACTTTTACTCCTCTGGATGGTAACCGAAGACTTGGTGAGGGCTGTGTGAGGTCTCTGCTGTGCCACAGACCATCTGTGTGAATGCAATGAAGGTATTTATTTAGCTCTTCTACACTTCAGTCTCCCTGTCTATAAATCAGAAAATAAATAGCACATACCTACGCTGTGAGGTTGCTATGAGGATTAAAGGGTTAAAAGGCAGGATGTCTTAAAGAGGGCTTTATAAAGTGCTGTGGAAAAGTGCAGAGAGAAGGAATTCCCCCCCCAGGACCTTGCCAAAGTTTGAGTTTTCCAACTGGGGAGTCTCAAATTCAGGCTGGACCTTTCTCCCTTGTGGGTGGTGGAGACTCAGGTTCCTGCTGGTGTCAGCTCCCCAGCCCAGGGCTGAGCCCCTCCAGCAGGCAGAGGGGGTGGCAGCCCCCCAGCTCTCAAGGTGCCTTCCAGATGGGGAGCAGCAGTGAGACAAATTTGTCATCTTTGTCCTTGGGAACCTCATGGCCAAAGCTGGGCAATTTTGTGTCCTGCTGTAAACAGAGTCATGACCAGGTTATACTACCCTAAAAGATCTGCTCATCAACCCCAGCTTTCCTGGGGTGAAAAAAAGGCAACTCCAAGGCCCTGTTGATTTCCTGCATTTCCCTCTCTTTTAGATAAATCACAAGGATGCTCTGGATTTCAAACCCTGTAGGCTTCCAAGATTCTTGTCAAGCGGTTTGAAGGCAGAGCTGTCTCTCATTAGCAAGGCTGTTTGCATAAAAATAGGAGCATTGGGTCCGATTCCTGAGGCTGGGAGTTGCTTTCATGAATATCCGAACACCCTCAGCTCCCATCAGGGCACTCAGCCTCTCTGGCGGTCGAGCCCTCCATGTACCTTGGTGTTTTTGGTGGGGAAGAGCAAGGCTGTATCGGAAAGAAGCAGCGGGGCAATTGCGAGAGGCAGGAGGTAACGACCCATGTTGGGAAGCAGCCAAGAGAACAGAAATGGCATATGGAAAAGGCTCTTTGAATGCAATGTATGTTGCTGATTCTTAGGAATAATCAGCAACACCTCTTTACATGCTGCATTTTTTAGCACAAATTGAGAATAAAACATCCTCTCTGCTGAGACAGCAGGGTCCGGATTTCCTTCCCTTCCCAGACAGCTTCCATCCGTGGTACAGGGATATTGTATGATATTGTCCCACGTCCTTTGCTTGGGATAAATGCCACTATCTTCTTTTCAGCAGTGAGGAAACTGAGGAAGAGGCAGTTCCACTACCTTGCCCTTGGCTATAGACCTTGTCAGTGGCAGAGCTCGGATGAAAGCTCAGGAGCTACATGTACTGCTGCAGCTTTATTCCTGTGCTGTGTCAGAAAATATTATCTCTCACTTTGATGCATCCAGATTTTCTTGACACAAATTGCTGAAATCGCTGAGAGAGGCATTTATTTCAAAGTTCAGCACATTATACGTAGGGAGAGAGGAGTTGAGTAACTGGAAAAATCAACTTGGGGTTGCATCACCAGGAGCCGGAGTGTTTGTTTAGTCCTTTGTGAGATGAAGCAAGCTGCAGTTTGGCCTCATCCAGGCACGATCAGTCAAGAGATAAGGGAGGATTTCTGGATGGATCCCTGATACCGAGCAGTTTCAGACATGGGTATATTTTTGCAAAGGAGGAGGAGGGGAGGAGAGAATAGTCTCTTCCCTGTCTGCCCTAGCAGTGATATTGGCTCTAAGACACAGCTTTCAAAATGCCCAGTCCCTCCCGCGAGCTGCGTTGCTCCATCTCCCCCAATTCCCATCCTTCCCCAGCCTGTGATTGCAGTAAATTATAAACGGAGGGACTTTGCAATAAAAACCCAACCCAGTGAGATCAAAGGTTACTTTTATCTCCCATTTTCTTTGGGGTCCAAAACTCACAAGAGCACAGCTGCTGGCCTGAGGTTGCAGCTGTATTGCTCCCAGATGACAAAATAGCCACGGCTTCAAGGTCTTCTGTGTTAGCTTAAACTGAAGATGCTCATCCCCGTCCAACTCAAGCAAAGCTGTTCAATAAACTGTCCATGCACCATCCCTGTCTCCTGTCCCAGCACAGGATGATGCAGAAGGGCAAAAAATAAGGAAATTCTCCAAGACTGGTGATTTTTGCCTGCTGTCCCACAGTGGCAGCTGACCTTGCTGGTATTTCTGACTTCGTTTCACATCTTGCATCGTGCCACACAAGGCATTCTGCACCAGCCAGGGCAAATGCTGGTTGGCCTTTAAATCACTTTTGGCCTTTAAAGACTTGCAGTGTAAATGGCAGAGTGAAAATCCTGCTGTGAGGTCTAGAGTTTTAGGGGCTTTCCTTCAAAAGCTGAGATTTTGTTGGTGTGCAAGAATTTAGCTTCTTACCCACCCCCTTTCTAGCCCCAGCCGTGCCCAAGTTTGCCAGAGAGATTTCATCACGATGCCTTTAGAGGTGAACAGGGATGAGCAAGGCCTGAGCTCTCCTAGTCAAAAATCTGTAAGGCTAGGTTTAAATTCATCTCAGAAAAACACGGTGAAAGAAAAGAGTTGCCACCTATCATCTCTTTGGGGATAGAAAAACAGAGGGGACAAATTTTTGTCTTCCAGGAGCAATCACAAGTGAGAGGTGCTGCTTGGGACCACTGAACCTTTTTCAGCCCACAGCCTCGGCTGGGGGAATCAGTAGTGGCATTGGTGGCCCTGGTCACTTTGCTCTCAGCAAAAAGGGGGTTTTGAGGCTGTTCCCTCTTAGGCACAGGCAGCTTTTTCTTGCGCAACACCTCGCACGGAGGTGGTCTACAAAGGGAGCTAACCTTCATTAACCTCATAAAATAAAGAATAAATGTGAATTCAACGAGGGATAAACATTGCAATGAATTTACTCTGGGCTTTCCGAGGCAGTTGGCTTGGCCTTAGCTGTGCCATCGCTCGCTGCCTAAGGGGAGGCTGGAGGGATGCAGACTGAAATCACAGCTCCTCTCTGGCTGTGCATCACCCACGAGTCCCTCCTCCCTGCTCTCTGCTCGCAGAATCTCTGCCTCTATCTTGTCTCTGGGCATATGTGAGGCATCTCCAGGCTTTACTTGGTCCCAAACCTCACCTTCCAAGTGAAAGGATGTGCTCCAGGCAACTAGAAAAATTGCCTTATTTCTAAATTAATTAATTAACAAATTTATCAACCAATTAAACACAAATATTACCCCCCACGCAGTGAGGGGAACCACCTCGGTGTGAATGGAGATTGTTCAATCAGGACAAGGGAATTTTTATGAAAAGGAAGCTGTGGGTGTGATTTGTTTCTCCTCCTGACCTTGGGAGACCTTTACCTACATTTATTTCTCAGACCTGAATTAGCACCATAATAACGCCGGGCTGGAAAATTATACTTAAACCTCCCAGCTATTTCTGGGTTACAGAGGCTCTTTCTTTTTTTCAGTCTAACCTAGTTTTCCAGTGGAACATTCCCAGCCTCTACAAAGAGACATCCCAGTTTTCTCCCCCATATAATTATATAAAGTCTGGCCTATATTCGTGCCCTTTCGCTCAGTCGCCTTTAATGTCAGCGAGGGATGTTGCTCCCTTTGGAGAGGTAAAGAGCAGGAGGAAAGATTGACACTTCAGCCCTGCTTCTGCCCTGAAAATGGGCTGGATAAAAGTCATCACCACTGTCTGTGAAGACTCTTATTAGTGTGTGGTTGGCTGCGATTCGCTTGCCAAAGTCAAACTATGTCCCACGACCACGAGGGTCCCGTGGATGTAAATGTGAAAGATCCATCACTGCTCCATGGGATGGGGTGAAGATCTGGAGAAGGTCTTTGAGAGGGAGAGTGGTGCTGTCGTGGCACAGGATGGGCTTTTCTCTCCACTGCACAGACAGGGATGGAACTGATAAGTACAGTTAAAAGATCTCAGCAAGCCTGTAATGATTTGATCCCTATCTTTGCAGGTTTGTTGGCTTAGGGAGGGGAAAAAAAGATGGAGGGACCCCTGCGTTGCTATATCTTGTAGGGCAGAGAGCAAACCCATGGTGCTCAAGGCTGCAGTCCTCCAAGAAATGTTAAAAATTGCAGGTCTTAAAGCCCAGTTCGATTCCTTTTTTAATCTTGTAGGTGCCACCAAGTAAATATATACAGGTTTTTTGCTTGTTTGGGTTTTCTTTGTTATTGTTTTTTTCCAGGGGAATGAAGAGAAATGCAGAGGGGGGGAGGGTGGAGCTGAGGAATATTCATCCACCACAACACATTATCCCATTCCAGAGAGATTTACATTTTCTGGACACACAGGAACTTCTCCAGGGAAGAATCCCAGGGGAGGGACTGGGCATTTGCAGACCTCAGCATCAGTCATTTCCAGCTTTCATCTCATTTCCTCCACAGCACCAGTGTCAGGAGAAAAGCAGATTCAAACCACTGGCTTTTCCAGCCTCAGCCAGATCTTTCTGCTGCTTTCAAGGGACTTTGAGTCAGGCCACGCTCGGCCACATCAGCAAAACTAAAGTTTGACAGAATTGACGCCTTGTGCGATCAGAAAATATCTGCAGAGCTTGCGATGACTAAGAAAGTCTGCCTGGCTCCGTGCCCTGCTGGGCAAGAGCAAGAAACCCTGAGCTCTGTGCTGGGCAGATGGGAAGAGATGCATGCATTTGCATGGTCGGGGGGTGGCTTTTTATTTTGCCAGGCTTTTGCTGAGTGGTCTTGAACTGTCACATCCAGCAAGGAGCCCCAAAACCCTGTACAGGATGGAGTGGAGCGGGCTTGCTTTGCCATGGTGCTGACTCTGCTTTGCAACTCAGCCGTGGGGCACGTAAGGACAGGCTTCATGGTCTCCGGAGTAATTTTATTTTGGTGTCATGAGAGACAATAAAACAGGACCCAAACCGCAGCCGTAGCGCTGAGCCCGGTGCTCTCTCCAGAAACACTGGGCTCTGCTCACCCTTGGCTGGGGGCCCGGGAAGTCTGGACACTTCTGTCCTGGGTTGAAACAGCCCTTTGCTAACTTGTTACTGGCAGCCCCCAAAAACTGAGAAACCATGAGTCAAAATAATGGACAAATTCTTCCAATTAACTGTTTTTAATTAAAAGAAAAAAAAATAGGCTTGCATATTTTTTATCTTCTGGTTGCTGTCCACTGCTGGTGTGTGTGCACCTCTCCTTGCACAGGAAGCGTGGTCTGACCCCAGCCCACCTGAGATCAAATGATATGGGTGGAAAATGTGAGATCTGCTTAAGCATGGAGGGGATGGGTACGGAACATCCTTTTCTGGAAGGGAACACACCAGAGTGTTTTCAACCGTTTTGCTATATTGCACAGTTCCCTCTACAGGTTGCAACAAGAAACACTGGGCACCCTGGGGATGACTGATGTGGGAAAGAAATGCAAATAAAGGCAATTAAAAAGTCAGTGGCTGGCTGAGGAAGGGGCTTTGATTCTGGCTGCAAGGAGGTTTACTCAGCTGGTGCTTTAGTTTTGGTTTGACTTGGAGAAATCCCTACCAAAGCTTTAGTTTTGGTTTTAGGATTATAGCATCAGTGTTTTTTATAGATCAGACTGGATGCTGACAATCAATGGAGACTCTTACATCTCAGAAACCATAACATGGAGAATCATTATTATTATTATTAGCAGTAATAATAATAATAGCAATAATCTCTGAGACTCTTGATCATCACTATGGGACAATTAATGGGTGGAAATTAGTTAAATCCTTTTGCACATATTTCCCTCCTGCAGGCAGACTTGCACTTTCACGAGGAATTTGAAGGATGCACCAGCAAAAGACCTGAGAAAACACACCACCACCATGGAGGTGTGAATCTTCCCACCTGGTGCTTGATGGGGTGCTTGTGTTGCCACCTCCCTCGCCACCTCGAGCTTCAGCAAAGGCTGTAAACTTGACGGATGACAGCAGCTGGCAAAATTCAGCCCACCCAAGAAAAAGAGGTGCCTTTGCAAGAAGCGAGGTCAACGTTCGGCAGGCATCTGGATCTCTGTGGGTACCTAACCCTCTTTGGCCCCACTGAAAATCCCAGCCTTGGTGGGCTGCTTGTAGCACCAGCTTCCAAAAAACCTTACCATGGGTGAGCAGAGAAGGTTGTGCTTCATCTGACATGAAGGCATATCATGAATTTTTAGACTAGGCAAGTTGCTTAATGGACTTAACCAACACAGAGAGCACAGTCATAGATCTTCATGTGTTTTACTACCAACCACGCTGAAAGACAAGGGACACCCTTCCTTCAACCCCGTGCTCAGCATCCTTCTGTGGATCTTGCCTCACACAGCACATATTTGTCAGTGACAAGCCCTCTCTTACAGCTTTAAGGGTCATTAGCATAACCAAAAATGTATTCTTTGCCATCCTCAATAGAAAATTACATTTAATCATATTTGGGCTGAAAGCAGGTGGAAACTAAAAAAAAAAAAAATTATCCCAAAAATCATCCCAACACCAGCAAATAGGAATTGGTTGTACTGCAGCATGAAGTGTCTCGTTTCCCAACTGCTTTGGCAAGTGAACAGACAGTCAAAGAATCACAGAATCACAGAATGGTTAGGGTTGGAAAGGGTCTTAAAGATCATCGAGTTCCAACCCCTCCAACCATCATCCCTTGAGAAACAGGGTCAGAGGAAATCTTTTGAGTACTCTTTTCCACCTCTGTTCCCCACTTTATGATCAGGGCTGTTTCCTAGTGTACACACTGGTTGGCTCACGGGGAAGCTCAAAGAGGGGAGGTCTGTCCCCTTCCCCCCTACAGCAAAGCCCCAGCAGCTCGGCTCCCCCTCCACCTCCACCCTCAGACCTGTGTCTGGGTGCTGATTTCTACAGGCAATACCCCATCACTTAGATGAGGGGTGACTTAGGGAACGGTATAATCCATAAAAGGTGTCTCATCCACTGAGTTATCATCCAACAGCAGTTTAGAGATGTCCTGCACTAGGTCAGTGTCCAGGGCAGTATGTTCATGAGCCACCGCTGCACCCTTATCTCCCATAAATTTGTCTATACGTTGGTCCAGCTGTACTCTAACCTCCACGACAGCTGGTGCTGAATTGCACAGGTCAGTTATTTTTCCTGGTGTGCAAAATCCAGCCTGGTCCTTATCTGCTCTTTGCTAAACCGCCTCCTAATCGTAAAACTCTGGCAGCAACCAGCCGAGTGCTTGCGGCAGTGTTCGGAGCCAGCTCTCCTACTACAAAGGGCTCGTCTTTCTGCAAGAGTGACCACAGTCTGTTTAGAGAAGCGCTACAAATTTATACCACAAATAATTACAGTGATACTATAGCTTTGAAAAGAAATCCGTGAAGTGTAGTTTGCGATGACATTTCTTTGATTATTCTTAATTGCGTTTGACTCACCAATGCAGACTCCAAATTAATGAGCTCTTAGAGCACCGCGGAGCCTGGATCATAAACTTAGACAGCAACCTAAACAGTCGTGATAATGAGCCGCACGACAGTGACGCTTTTCCCCCTCGGCTCTCCCTTTTCTTTCCACCTCCCTCCTGACTTGCAGCAAAGAGCAAGGCTGTCTGCTTGCCTTGCTGTGACGGATTTCAATTCCCGAACCATCCCTCAGTGTTTGCTTTCAAGAGCTTAATGTTTTGGAGAAATTATTAAAGGAGAAAAACAGGCTGGCTCCCTCTTGCCGTCTCTTGCCTTGCTCTTTGATGGCAAGCCTTTTTCAGCGGGGATTGTCCTCTCTGTGTGTTTGTATTACTCCTGGCATGCTGCAGCCCTCGCCTAGGATGGGACATTAGCAATTAAGCACCATCCATAATGCCTATCCTGAGCTTTAAAGCTTACTTTATTCTCTCTGAGCAGGACAGCACAATACACACCGATAATCCCTCACAGCTGTTACACAGCCTTTTTTTTTTTTTTCCTGTTAAATTTTGAAGCCAGACAACACCTCATGTTTGCCAAGAGCTGAGCCAGGGGAAGGTGATGGGTGTTGCTGGTAACCCCAAGGTCCCAAGCCCTGCACCTCCCTCCACTGCTGGAAGCACCAGTTGATGGTGATGTAGAAAGCTGCATTTTTTGCAAACCCTTTTTTTTTTTTTTTTCCCCCTGGAGCTCAGTGACAAAATGGATTCAGTGCAACCTCTCAGAGGAGACTGGTGCTCAAGCCCTCTTGGGAAAGGGAGCTGAGGAAGCTCGTGTGTCCCCTGTGAACCTCTGGGCTGGGGTCTTAATTGGTGCTGTGCACCAGGGAACCCCTTTTTTTCAGCACCTAGCCCAGGCCTGGTTTGCAGCCAGCGGTCTGGCATGCAACTGGCATAAAATAGCAATTCCTGGAGCTCTCTTTGTAATTGCTTTCCCTGGAAGTTAGCCTGGCTGCCAGGACCTTTCTTATCGTGGACGAGCACTGCCTTTCAGATGAGCTTGTCATCCTGGTCCTCGAAGTTTCTAATCTCTGCCTTGTTTGAAGGAAAACCAGAGCAGTATCATGTGCAAAGGGAAACACCGTGGGTTTGGTTCTCTTTATTGCCTGAACCATGTAAACAGGTTCCAGACACAAATAATCATTTGTAAGTCACGTTCCTCTATCTCAGAGGAACAATTTCTTTTCTGCAACATTTTGCTGATGTGGCAAAATAAGAAAAATAGCCTGAAGGGGAGAAGCAAACATCCCAGGCTCCTCTTCCTAACCCAGAGAAAGCTCTGAGTGAGAACAGCTGCTCAGCAGAAGTCTCTCTAAACAGGAGTGGTTTAAATTAGTAGGATTCTGGCTAATTAAAAGACTATAAAGACATAATTAAAAGAACTGAGACCAAGCTATATTAAATTAGCTTGCCAGTCGCCTTCCGAGCCATGGCAGAAGGATACAGATGGTTGGTTGCACCTCACAAGTTACAGAGCCCCTCGGTGCCCTGGACACACCAGCCAGAGCGAGAGCTGGAGTTGGGGGTGATGCAGGGAAGGGGACAGTCAGGGTGAGGACAGCCCCAAGGCAATCCCCCTCTCCCAGAGCAGGGAGAAATGGGATTTGCCCTGGGACAAGGTCAGTCTCCCCAGAAGGTGATGAACAGAGAGGTGGCTCAGCCCACAGGGTAATTTTTTTCCATCTCACATCACTTGTGCTCCTGCAAGGATGGGAGCAGTGGTGGTGGTGGGAAATCCTCGATTGAAGCGCCTTGCTCCTCACAAATGAGCTCTGAGGCACTGCTGGTCCTGAGGCTCCATCCACAGCCCTGGGATGCCTCAGGGATGGCTGCAAAGACAGCGGCATCCCAGCGAGACCCCCAAAGGGGGCTGTGAGGAGAGAGAAAGAAGGAGAGAGGAAAGAGGAAAAAGAGAGAGAGAAAATGGGGAGAATGACACACAAGGAAAGAGGACAAGGAGAGGAAGAGAGAAAATGAGTGAGAGGAATAGGAAAGGAGAGGGAGAAAGAGAAAAGAAAGAGGGAAAGAAAGAGAAAGAAAAGAGAACAAAGAAAGAGAAAACAAAATAAAAAGAGAAAAAGAAAGGAAAAGAGAAAAAAAAGGAAAATAAAAAGAAAGAGAGAAATAGAAAGGAAAAGAGAAAAAATATCAAGAAATAGAAAGAGAAAGAAAGAGAGAAAGGGAAAGAGAAAGAGAGAGAAAGAAAGATAAAAGAGAAAGAAACATAGAAAGAAATAGAAAGAGAAAGAAGGAAAGCAAGTGAGAAAGAGGAAGAAAGGAAGGAAAAGAAAGAGAAGGGAAGAAAACTAAATAGAAAGTGAGAGGGAGGGAAAGAAATAGCAAAGGGGGCATGGATGTTTCCAGCTGTTCAGCTGGGGCAATGCCGCCCTGTGCAGCTTTCCACAGCCACCCTGGGGGGCTGCAACATGGCACATGGAGGGCTGTGGGCACATGGGGACCATCTGCCCTACAAACAGACCCTTTGGGCCAAGGGATGTTTGCTGGGGTCACTGGCATCCCTGTGCCCACAGAGAAAGGGGCTCAGGTGAGGTCAGGCAGCAGAGCATCTCCTCTGGTTTGGCCACAAGATTCACTGCACCCAGATGAGGGCAATCTGCAAAACATAAGAACGCTAAAACTTCCTTTAAGTGGCAAAATTATTGCTACGCGATGGCAGATGTGGACAGAGCTGACTTGCAGCTCTTGCTCACAGCTGCTGAAGAGGCTCTCGATAGCTGCAGCTGCTCCTGCACCCGGTTTTGCCGACTGACGGCAAGTTTAAAACTTCCAAATGCTTCCTTTCATTGTGCTGTGGAAGCCAAAAGTTGGGAGATTTTCCATTAATTGAGAATTTAAAAAATGCTGTTTGGAGACAAAAGGAGTGCTTTTGATTTTGAGCACTGTTTGGAAAAAAAATCCCATTAAGAAATCTGGAAGCAAAATATATTGTGAAGTGGAAAGTGGCTCTGAGCTGAAAAATTAAAAGCGTTTCTTTGAAAAAAGTTTGAATCAAGCTGGTTTGAGTTTGGGGGATGCTTCTTCTAGAAAAAAAAAATCCATAATAGTTTGTCTGCTTTGCTTTAGTAAATAATAAATAATAATAATAATAGAAAAATAAAGAAAATAAAAATAAAATGAAAAAAGAAGAAAAGCAAAGCAAAAGCTGTTGGGCAAAATATGCCTAGAATCCAGAATAGCTGAGAAAAGGACATTTTTTTGTCTCACATGGCTCAGTATCCCTGCTGAAGGCTGAAAGGAGAGGCTGCGCAAACCCACTGTGGTGAGGAATCGACACACCTTTGTGCCACAGCCACCAGAATTGGGATGATACTGGCATGAGCTTGTCCCACACCAGGATGGACGCGTGGGCTCCGCTCCCTTCTGCTGTTGCGTGGTGTGCTTATTAAGAGAAATGATTGTTTTTAAGAAGAAAAGCTTCCTCCTCCCACAGAACACTATAAAAGTGTCTGATCAGTAATTCAGACACTGTGGTGGCTATAAACCATTGCGCTATAAGTCATGCGAGTACCAGCCCTGACAAGGAGAGCAGGTGATGAGCAGCTTGTACTATCCAGTTAGTGGGAGAAGAGATAATGCTTGTAAAGCCCAAAAGGAGAGTTTAAGAAAAATGAAGGTTTTCTTGACTGCTTTCTTCAGGAAATACAACTTGTGCATATTGTCTGACTGTCTCTGAACCAAGTCTGAGCTTAACAGTAGACTCCCAGCAGTCCAAAGAAAAAAATACCTGGATAAATGTGACAATATTGAGCTCACCTCTTACTAGCCACTAGAGAATCCAGCACCACCCACCCGGAGAAGCTGCTTTTGGGGTCTGCATCTCACTGGACACCAGCAAATTCAACCTACAAGACAGAGTTTTTCAGGAAGGCAATCTTCAGTGTCACTCCTGCTGAACTTAAAAAAACCTAGAGAGTGATGAGGACTGAGTTTCTGGGACCACTGGGAAGCGATAAGATTCAATTTCCTCCCAGGTGTACCCATGGGCTGTGCTGATGGCTGATAGCCTTGATATGCAGCAGCTGTAGCTCTTGCTGACTTAGCTGTAACTAGCTTGTTTTGTAATTAAGCAGCAGCTTCACTGATACAGTTATATGGTAATATTCAAAAGTTTTCAACACAGAGGTTAAAAAAGCAACCACGTGTGAAAACCACGGTGAGCCCATGGTATCCTCTTCGGCTGAGCTTGAAGGTCAGCTTGGTGGCATACCACTAGCCTCACGCTTGGTGATATCCTGCCTCGGGGGGTATTGCTGCACACCCAGCCCAGAGTGGGACTGAGGGAGGATGTAGCTTTGGAAACTGGCAGCTGCTAGTTTTATCTGATGCCCCTAATTCTTCTATTAGAAGACAACAAGCAGACAGTTGTCCCTTGGGACTTCTCTAGACTTCTCTTGTATGTCTCCATGGTAATGTCTTTTCCAAACTAGAGATTCTCTCCTTCCAGACCCTCAGCCAACCTTGTTAATTTCTATACCTCCTTCCCAAATGCCCTGTTTCCCTTCAGCATTCCAGAACCAAAACAGCACATACTACTGACAAAAACATCCTCAGCTCCCTTCCAACCTGAACCATCCAATGAGCCTATGTAGATGCACCAGAGACATTTGCAGCAGTATAATAGCATTTTCCGCTTTGTTCCCTGCTTTTTCACTATTCCCAATGTTTGATTTGATTCACAGCAATAGAGATTGTGGCTTGATGTTAGCATCCTGAAGGGTGTCCCACTGTATGGCCTGAGAAGGCTTAGGGCATGGATACATGCCCTTTTCTAGCTCCAGCTGGACCAGTTGAGGTGACTTTCCCCATTGCCCTGCCACTGACTGCCTTTCCCTCACTGGCAGCCGTGCTGCTCACACCACGGAGCCCTACCTCAGGTCAGTCTGAAGGAGTTTGGGGCTGGTTTAAACAGTTTTAACACAGCAGGTTTTTGCTAGCCTAGCTTTTTAAGCAGGAACAGAACGAGGGTGGAAATTGCTGGCAGCAGCAGTGGAGGATCCCCATGTTGCATTGACACTTTATCCAAGCTGGAAGCACAGCAGGCAAAGCAGCGAGGAAACCCCTTGGAGGCTGGAGGCAAAATCTGGTTTCTATAAGGAGCCAAGCTTGTGAATAATGTAGACAAGCAACAGGACTAAGGCAGTGTCCCCGAGATCTCCTGCCCCCCCTCACGAATGTTGCCTTCACCCCAAGTGTTTTGTTCATCACTGGGGTCAGGGTGAGTCCCATCCCCGGGCTGTGTGATCAACGTGCAGATGGCCCCAGCTACGAACAGGCTTGGAGCACAAGCTGAACTTCCCCCAAACTAATAAACAACCACTGACTTGAAAGGAAACCCCACCTGTCCTCCTCTCCCTGGCTCTGTCTGGGAGCACAGGCACCAACTCACTCTCAGAGAGGCTGCACTTGTGGTATTTTGTGACCCAGCTGGAAGAAGGATGAGCCGTAAATCTCACTCGACAGCCTAATCTCATTATATTTCCCAGCTCAGTTTCCAGGCCAAAGGGGTTTGGCTAAGCTTCAGAGAAGCATCTGAACTCTCAGATGCCGCTCCAAACCAACCTCCTAAATCTTTAGATGGTCACCCATCGACAGGAGCGGTCTCCTCTTGTTGTCGCTAGATGTGTACTAGTGGTGATGTGCTAAGACACACAGGCACAACACATGTAGCCACACAGACACTCATCAGTACCAGTCCCCCATAAAGGTATTACAACCCACCACCTGAAAAAAGAGGTATTGAGGGGAATCAGCCATAAAAAGGCAAGAAGATCATCTCTCTGTGAATCCGCTGGGGGTATTGATTGATGGACCACCAGCAACCAGCAGAAGCACCCACCAAATGCCAGCTGGAAGGGATGTGCACCGGATGGATATCTGCTGGGGTTCCTGAGCAAATCCCAGAAAGCCTGTACAGAAAATTCAAATGATAGCAGGAAATCCTGGATTGCTTTTAAGGTCGCAAACCTCTCTCGAAGTGAGATGGAGACCACCGCTGCAGAGCCAGGCAGGGCTGGCTTTGCATGTGTCTCTGTCCTGGTGGTCTGAAGAACAAAGAGGAAGCCAGGAGGGCGAGCAGACCTTGGGAACAGAAGGAGACTGCTGCTGTAAAGATGAGCCAAGCCCTCTCCGTCAGCCTGGGAACTGGCGAAGAAAGCTGGGTGGGGAGTGTTGGTTTCATTTCTCAGCTCCTTGGTGTTACGGTTCACGCAGGATTGCACCAACCCCCCCCTCAGCGAGGAACAGACTCCAAAGCTTCCTAGGAAAACTCAGGCCATGCTCCGTCATAATTTTTGCCAGAGGTTTGGCTTTCATCTCTTTGGGATTCAGCAGCAGGAATGGGGCAGGAAGCTCCCATTATGTCTGGAGGAGTTGACCCTTGCTGTCTAACAACATGCAGGTCAAGGAGGGATTCATCCTCTTTGGGTTACTTTTAGGACTGTGCTTCAGCCCATGGTGATGTTCCCGGAGCCAGCTGGCTTGCTTCCACCTATCCAGACTGCATGGACCAGCAGAGCCTGGGCATGGAGCAGGCTTTGGTCATGCACCACTTGCCCGAACAGGAGGGCCAGCTGGCTCATCCCAGACCAGCCAGGCAGCCTCTGCACAGACCACATGGATGGAGGGCTGGCCAGCGTGGCACTGCTGTCACTGGCTCTCTCCCCTCAGGAGCATCATCCCAGAGTGGGCATCCTCCCTGAGTCTAACCAGGCACCCAAACCCCCAAACCCACACCTCTGGGACCTGTTTGCTAAGGGGCTGCCAGTGCCAGAAACCCAACAGAGGATTTCAGGTTGAATGAAGGATCCATGTTTCTCTGGAGGTAGGAGAGCTGCTGTGAGCTTCACAATTTTGTCAGTCATGCAGGAGAGTTAGCTGCCTTAAGGACACATCTGATCTTTCTATATATGCAGTCATCTTCTCCAATTCCACCAGCATCTGGATGGTTCCTCTGTGCCCCAAGAAGAGATATTTCCCAGGAAAACTCATCCCTCAAACTTTTAAATCAAATTTAAACATTATTACCAAACACTTCCCATATATCATCCTCTGGGTTTCCTTTTCCTCTTGGTATTCAAGTCACTATTGGCTTTGTTGGGTACTGGGGCTCTGGTTCTGGGCTGATTTGTGTAACATTTTGTCCTCCCAGGGCAACTGCTTTGTAACAGGGGTCTTTGGGGGCTGCGAGGAACATAAATGTGGTGAGATTCTTATATATATATATTTTGCATCAGCATAATTCCCTTGGGTACACTTTGTACCACGTAAACCCAGCCCTGAGATTGTAAGCTGCACAAAGCAGGGTTTATTAAAGTGGGCAGAAATGGGTGGTGAGCTTGGTCCACCGAAGACATTAAACATGCCACGTTTAGTCTTTTCACTCACCGAAAATATCTCATCAGTCCGTAGTGCAGATCCACTTAAATCAACCCTTGAACTGAAGTTCAGGAGAGCAACACTGAGGAAAACAAAGGGAAGAAATTCCCCCTTGTAACGTGAGTAGCTGCTACTGGCTTCTAAGATAAATTAGCACTCCATAACACAAGAGGCACGATGGGTCTCTAATGTCAAAATCCTGTCGGGGGACAGCAACCTATGAAAGGATTTTTTCCTTCTTGATAAAAACCCCACCAAGTAGCTCTGTTAGTATAAAAACTCAAGGTCACCAGACCGCAAGCGTTAGCCCTTTACCCATTTTTCTGATTCCCAGAGGCCACAAGTGGGGTTTTCACCAGAGGACGGGTGCGCTACGTGAGCTGTTAGCAGCACAGATTTGCTTTTCATTTCCATGTCTGCCAGGGCAGGGATGTTTTTCTGAGTGGAGAGGTGATGGGGCAGGAGACAGGTCCCATAGCTTGTGGGACCAAACCAAGAAGGGACGGGGCTCTCCATCCCAGCAGAGACCCCACTGCACCCAGGACAGTGTTGTACAAGGACTGGAGGGGAGGACAGGAGAAGGTATATTTCTCCTCTCCTATATGTTTAATGTCTTCCTCAGCTTAAGTGCATCATTCCTGGAGTGAGTCAAGCACTTCTCCTAAAACCCCTTTGGGGTCTGGTCTCCAGCTGGGGCTCTGAGCAGCGCAGGAGCTGGGAGCGGGAGGAGCTCACCGGCTGCTCTGCTGGGGTCAGCGGGGACACGTCAGAGCTGCAGCTATGAAAACACCGAGCTGCCAAGTCTCACGCATCAGCCGTGGGATGCTGGGCACGGCAGGGTCCCACACAGCCGCCCCACTGGCCAGCTGTACCTTGCACAGCCGGGGCTGGGAGTTGGGGGCCCTCACCGCTGCGGTGGGAGCGTGCCACGGGCCAGGCTCCCACCGCAGAGCCCGCAGGGACACGGTGCCTCATCTGCTGCAGGAGACACACGGAAAAATACCAGGGTGGGTAACAGAGGGGAGGGGGACACTGGGGGTGGGACTCACCCAACACGGTGGGGATGTTTATCTGCTCCCTAGCTAGTCACCTCCAGGGATGAATCCATCAATCTCTTTAAAAAAACCCAAAACAAACAACAAAGCAAACCCACTACATTCTATTTGTCTGTGCTTCCTCCTTGGCAGCACACGCTGCTCCCAGCCCCATAAGGCTCCAGTGCCAGCCCTGACCCTAAAAGGGAAGAATTGCTGGTGACCCTGGTTGTGTTATAACTGGCCTTTAAGGCTGACCCCTCTAATTAGATTAAGAAGCACGGGTGTATTCCCTTTCTGATTTCTTCCTTGGGCTGGGGGCAGAGCTTGGCAGGGACCCCTCCAGGACACAGCATCCACTCCCACTGTGTCAGGGCTTCATCTGAGCTTCTCCCTGCAATTCCACACCTCCTGCTGACACTGCTCCCTGTGCCTGGCAGGGTCTTCTCTTTTGTACCATCAGGGATGCACAGGACAAAGTGGGGAATGGCATGTGGTTTTGGCTTGTCCCCCCCTATTTTCTATTTCTAGGCTAAAGTAGGCTGGGAGCAGCTAAAAGAGCTGCTAAAAAGCATCTCAAAAATAGCACAGGAAGAGAGCAGGGATGCTAGAGAATAGGAAGGAGAAGCCCTCACTGCTCTCCCTCTGCTTGAGGAAATAATTTAATGTGAAGTGTCACCTCAAAGAGTTAAATCAACCGGAGTACATAGTAAAAAGGCATTTTAGCCATTTCCATAGATAATGGTTAGGTCATGTCAAGATGCTGGCTTTCACGATGCTATCAAGCCATCCATAATTTAATGTTTAAAATGCAACCTTAGCAATACAATTAATACCATTTTATTAGCCCACAGAGGCTTCATGTAACTACTTAGAGCCATATAACACCAGCCCATCTCACAGCCCCATATAAATTCCTCCGGTAAGATAAACTTTTAGGTCTGCAGTTGCAGGCGCTGAAAATCTGCAGAGCCAGCAGAAAGTAAATGGCTTTCCTGTTTGATAGAGTATCACTTTGGTGGAACGCACCTCTGGCTTCTCTGCAGAGAAATGGGCTGATGCCAAGACCTTGGAGAGGAGGCAAGTACAGGACATACCTTGCAAGCAGTAGTAAATCATCTCTTCCTGCCTCCCACCCTCCCTCTCCCTGGGTATCTCTGTGGCTCTCACACCCACACTGGCATGCACACACACACGTTTTCTCGCTCAGTACAGGGCCCTAGCTGGAACAGGAATATTTGTGCATGTTGCACTGTTTTTGAACAAAAACCCTCCTGTCTGCCTGCTGATGGGTTCCTGTTAGTGAAGTATCCCAAAGCAGACGCTCTGAACCCCTAGTCTTGCCAGCCCAGACTCCAGTAGCTGAATCCCACTCTCAGAATCCATCAAGACGCATGCGGAGCACATGCATGCAGGGATATGACACCCCTGTGATGTCCTCAGCAAGGGTGACCCAGCCAGAGGGCTGACACCAAGTGCACCAGGTCGCACAGAGCGTGAAAGTTACACGTCCTGACCCATCTCACACCACCCTTCCATGGTACCTGCATGTGCCTCTTCTCTGCCGTGAGATCCTGCCCTCTGGCCCCGTCTGGGACCTGGCACAAGGATGCTGCAAAGGGAGGGAACCATCAACGCTGGCCTGAAAACGCCTCCAGAGATCAAACAGGAGGAAGGCTGTAGGGACTGGTGAGATCTGAGCCAGCACAGTCCTTTTTGTGGTTGGCCTTCAGACAGTTGTGAATCTTTACATGGTATCCCAGATTGCCCTGGCTTGGTACCTCGGTGTAACTCAGCCCAAGGCAGCCCATTTATTTGCAGAGCCTTGAAGTGAATCTGATTCTTCTGCCAGACTCCTGCCCGCAGGGCTGCTCGCCCGCAGACACCAGCACAGAGCCAATTAGGCACATTAGCGTGGAGTCAGGCCAGACTAATTGTGTCCTGCTTCTCCTGGGCCCTGTGAGCTTCCCTTTGGCTTGTGCAAGCTGTGGCCGTTTCACCTCCAAGGGCAAGAAGAGACATTGGCAACATCTGAATAAAACAGATTTTCCCATAGCCTGCAAGTGGCACCAGCACCGTTCCAACCTCCTTTGGGGCTTCCCTGCATCGGGTCCTGCAAACACCATCCCTGCCCCAATGCACGTCAAGACCAATACACAAAGAAAGAAAAAAGTTAAAGTGTTAACAGACTTTTACTTAGGATGAGCAACAGAGAGAGGAGGTGGCTTGATCCCGACTCAGAGAGGCTGTGGGAGAGGTGGGATTTCATGGCCCCCAATCTATGCCGATGTCCCCACTGAAACCACCTTATTCTGTAGAGTGAAGGTCTGGGATTGCTTGCCTATTCCACCAGCAGAATCAAAAGCTACTCCTGACACTGTCATCTCTGTGTCTTTCATATTCTCCATATTTTTCTCCCTTAAATCCCCATCTTCTGGAATCAGCTTCATCCCAGCTTTTATGATGGAAATAATTTCTGAGCTTGGCTGTGGAGAGAAGTTGAGGTCTGGGAGTCTTAAAGAGGTCCAAATTCATAGGGCAAATAACTATCCTTCCTTCATCATATCTGCATTCATGATTTCTTAATAATGGTGACCTCGGCACTTGGGGGGCACAGTTCTGAGGGCAGGGTCTCATTGCCTGTGTCTTCCATACACCCCGACATGCAAAGACACCAGAGCGAAGGAGAAGAAAACAATCAAATATGTTTTAAAATTGCAGTAAAGAAGAAGAAAACAATTAATTATATTTTAAAAATTCAGTTACGGAGGTACCTATTAAAAAGTAAACTGGTACCCTGCCCCCAAATTTCCTAAGGTTAGGGCCAGCCTTTCTTATTATTCCAGCCTACACTTCCTGTGCATTTTAATTATTTTCTCCACACTAATTCAAACACATGGAGTGAAGATAGACCAAGCATCCCAAATCAGTTTAATGAATGTCCTCATCTCAGAGGATTGTTTTTCGCAATGACTGAGAGGGATGAGAAATATAACTCTCTAGCCTAGCTCCCCAAGAAGCAGCGGGGCCCCAAAGATACGAAAAAATGGAGCAATTCATCAGAAGCAGCAGGAAAGAAAAGATAATTAGAGCCGAAGACACAAAGAATGAAAAGCTGAGCATGGAGGGCACTTTAGGGAGAAAAAGGAGGGGAGCTGGAAAAGCCACAAGCCTAAATCTGTTGTTTGAGCCATAAGACTCACTAAACACCTGCAAGAGAAGGAGAGAGCTCATGCCTCCTGCATGCTGGGGAAAAAAAAAAAAAAAAAAAAAAAAAGGCTTTGAGGGAAATGCACCTTTCTCATTTACAGATTTTTTCCTGGAAGAAATCTTCCATTTCTTACCTCACTCCATCTTCCCTTCCATTTTTTTCTGCCTGCAAGCTGTCCCTGACTGCCCTCATTTGCAGAGATGCTGGGGTATGTGTTTCACCTCCATCTCCCCCTCCTCTCCGCTGCCTCTGCTCCCCCTCAGCACCAGAATCATCCTCCTTGTTGGAGCGGGGAGGTGAATTGGGTCAGGCTGATCCTGGCATGATGCTGGGCATCCTCCACACCATCCGAGGCCAGGTTTGATGTTGAGATCAGGAACAGACAGAGAAAAACATAAACCTGTCCATGCTAACCTAGGGGCCACGGTGCTGCCCCTGCAAGGAGCAGCAAAGCTCCAGCACCCTTCGAGCCATTGTACAAACAACCAAACAGGTCCTGCCCTGGAGCACCCACAGTCCGAAAAGCCAGAGGGGGTGTGATAACCTTTTTCCCCTGGTTTCTCCTAACAGAGACTTTGGGTGGCTTTGTTGCACAGATATGAGGGCTCCTGGAGAAGGGATCAGCATCCAGCCCTCTGCCCGTGGGCAGCATGAATGTGGTTTATTGGGATGATTACATTCACCTTCTGCAGTAGTTTGCTGGGTGATTTTTTTTTTTCCTTGTCTGCTTTAAGCTTGTGGAGCCTTTAAACACCAAGGCAGTAAATAACAGAGAGCAGTGGACAGTGCAAGCAGGCTTCTAGCTTTTACATACTGCTAATGCAGACTTGTGTTCATATCCTCACTCATATAAATGGACTGAGGCTGCCTGGATGTGGCTGTTGTATCTCTCCCTCCTTACGGGCAGTGGGAGAACATCCTCCATTCAGACAGGTGCAGACACACAAGGGTGAACCTGCTGTGCACAAGAAACCCACCACCCATCATTCCTCCTTCTTCACATATTAGGATGGGCAATGTTTCCCCAGAGGCATATGCACCAATACAAAAAAAAAAAGAAATCCCAATATCAAGACTAAGGGACAGATTTCAAGGACCAGGCAGGACCACAACCACCTGGGCGTGATCTTGTCATTCCCTTGGCTCTCTGCAGTGCCAAACCGATGGGATAGCAGCAAGATAGCTGAGCTGGATGCCTGTCCTCTTCCTCACCCCTCTTTAGCCTGGGGAAAGATGCTCCTGCATGTGGTGAAAGGGGAATGTGCGTTTGGTGTAAAGCAGGAGCCTAGCTTTGCAGGGACAGGGCTGGGATATTAAAAGGGCTTAGAAGCAGGACTTGTGCAGCATAAATCCTCTCTATATTTTCCCTATCAGCAGAGTGTAGCATATTCAGGTGTTGGCTATATAGATCCTGGATTAGTAGAGAGCAATGGATTATTAGCAAACAAGGGAAAAGCAAACAGAAATGTCTGGCAGAGGCCAGCTGACCTGTTAGCGTGCAGAACTGGCTGACCCGTCAGCATGTGTGATAAATCAGTGCACAGACTATCTCTTGCCATAGAGGAATAATAGTTCTTGTAGTAGGATATAGTTAAGGGAAGCCAGACTTGACTTTTCCCACCGCTCTGAAGCTACTTACATTTATATTGCCGATTACCTATGTCCCAATACATAAGGAGAGCAGAATTTCAGGCAAAGTGTTTGATTCTCTTGTATTTAAACTCAGATAAACTGACTTGTGTGGGAAATACCCTTGTAAGAGAAAAATGTTTCTTGGTGCAGGCTTTAAATCCATTCCCTGTACTGGTTTCTTTTCTTCTGCCTCCCTTTGCTGTGAATCCACAGCTGTGGATTTTCATAGATTTTTTCACTTTGAATCCACAGCAAAGTGGTGTATAGTTCTTTCTAGGAAAAACTTCATTTCTCATTGTGCAGTCTCTTTTAGCACATGTTTTCAAATTAATGGAAACACACTAAGTAGCATTAGGAAGTGGAGCAGGGAAACTGCCCTAGCAGATCGTATCACTAATTGCTTTGCTGCTCGTTCTGTGTTTCCTATTCCTATGACATGCCTTTGAAGTCAGAGTGGGATGCTCTGACATATCTGGTACATCAGGGAGCACTGAAAGGTTACTGCTTCCTAACTAAATAAGAACAGACGAATGGTTAATTCTCTTCGTCTGGTATCCATCACACGGCAGAGGTCAGTACCATATATTGCAGAGGATGCTGAGCTGGACACATGATGGGAACTGGTAGCTACAGGATACTGTGCATCCTCTCAAAACCTCCGGAGTAGAAGTGGACATGGAAAAAAAAGTCTGGGTTTGCTGTCACTCCAGGGACATGGTTGAGAATGCTTTATGGGACACATACATGTGGACTCACAGGTGCAGATTAGCCATGCTGTGTACTCCTGATGAGTACTTGCTGGGTAGTGTGTTTGATGCAACTAGATTTTTCATTTTGCCCTAGCCATCTGTCTCCATGGCTGTACTGAAGCATCCTACAGATAGTCTGCTACAGAGCTACAGTACCATCGTGTTGCAGTCACACTGCTGAAAAACCTCTCGTAACAGCTCCTTTGATAGATTTTCACTTCCCTCTCCACTTCATGCATGAGAACATAGTGCAAACACACCGAAAAAAGCCTTACACAAGGGAACAGTGCCTGGAACAAAGCATCAGGCTGATTTCTCTTGTTTCTTAGGCAGTTTTTACAATCTGTATGATACATCCCAGTGTCAAGGAAAGGTGGCTACCAGGATGATTTGAAATCTGGTTATCTCCACACTTTATTCCAGGGCAGGCAGTCTCTGCACATCTAAAACTCACTTCCCTGAGCCAAATGTCATACAGTCTCTTATCTAAAATGCCATCTCTGAGCAGGACAACTGTTGGAGGAACTCCAAAAGGTTCAGACACTTGGTTCAAGTTTGAGTGGGTGTTGTGTGGTCTGGATGTGCACTTGCAGTTGTCCTGGGTTTTTACACATCCTGGTTTTAGATGGCTTGGAAAAACCTCAGAAATGACAGAGATGCTCAGGTCTGCGAACTCAAGCCCACAGCCACCCACGGTCATAGAGATGTAGCCACAGGGAAGAACATGGTGGAAGTCAGATGAAGTAAACGCGACACCAAAAGGTCTTAATTGCTGATTAGAAAGAGGCGTGGTACATTCTTCACCACCTAGTCATTAAATTAATATCCTGCCAGGAGCAGAGCCCCATTCAGCTGCCGGCAATTGGTACGGATGCAGGACTTGGCACTGATGCAGCCTCTGGCCTCCTCTGTGCAAGAGATCAAACACGGCTGCTGCAACTGTCCGTTCGGATCCACTTTCCTGCTGTGCAACTGGCACTGAATTGCTTGGGAATGAGCTTCAGTCATATTTTTTGTGACAGTTGTTCCCTTTTTTTTCTCTAGAAGAGGTTTATCCTCCTGGCTCATCCTGGGAGCAGCTGGGGTGACACAGGGAAGGTTGGTGGAGTTCATCTCAAAGCACTAAACCTCTTTTCCAGGGTCATAGAGATCTGTATGGTTGAGAACAAAACTCTGAGTCCAAGGAGAGTGCTTTGCACATAACAGCAAGTTCTCAATAGAAATTAGTACTTTCTTTCCCTCATTAAAAAAAAAAAA